>BMAV01025351.1:51287-70729 GCA_019973955.1 Trichonephila inaurata madagascariensis | reverse complement strand
TATACTCCAAGGTACTAAAATACTTTTGTATACTCCAAGGTACTAAAATACTTTTCATCCGAGATTTTCTTTGGGGCGAAGGAAGGAATTTAGATTCTTGAAAATATTCGTTTAAGAACAAGGATTGGCAAGGAGATATGTAATTTGTTGCTTGAGAAGAAATGAAAAGGGAAAGATAATGCAAAAAAAAGCCGATATTATCTCTGCAAGACTTAGTATTATATACCAAGCTTTAAACTGTGTGTATATGTATATGCACACTCGCACAAAATCCTCAACCGTTTGAAAAAAAGGAACGAACATGAAATTTTCTTATAAGTATGAAAGAAATTCTTTTAAGATATATAGTTCTACGGTTTAACTACGTATTTTATAGAATAACGATTACTTCATCGTTAAAGTATGAAATACGACAATCCAAAGTACTTTGAAGCGATTCTAGCTGCTTTGGGAAGAACATTTCCGATTAGGCGGAATAAAACAATTGTACTCGAGATATCAGTGAGTATATTTATATTTCAGCGAGAATTAATTTCCATTAAAAAGTTACAAATATTGATACAACGCTTCGATCTGTTGCAACAGCTCAAAGTTGCGGTAATGGACAAGTGCTATTTAAAAAGTGCTCGTTAAAAAATTAGTGTGATACTAAACATTCTGCGTGTTTCAAAAATAATAAACAGTTAATCCATAGTGTCATCAAAGCAATCCTTGTTCTAATAAACAATGGAAAATAAAATAAAGGTACCTCACATAAAATTTTAATTAATATTCTCTTACACTTTTGTTTTAAAAAGCTTACACAATGTTTTTAGGAAGCAACAGTTTTTCTTCCCAGCCTGTATTTTTGTTGATAATATTTAAATATAATTTATTTTTGCAACATATTCATTGTCCCCCCCTTCTCTGTTTAACTAATAGCAATATGAGCAATATAATAAATTATATCATATCTGCTTTCCCTTATTATTAATCAACTATTCATCTGCAAAAGAGATAAAATGTATTTTTTGAGAGTCAGCTATTTATATTCAACTAATTTATAAAACATCTTTGAAACTGTCTATTTTTCACTTTAACTATCTATCCTTAGTTATTTCATGGAATACCTAGTTATTCCATAAAATAACTTGGTAAAATAGGAAATTGTTCATCTATTATATACTTTAACTGACTTGTCTAGTTATTTCATGAAATACCTAGTTATTCTATGAAATAACTGAATTATACACTCTCTTTTTTTCTCTTTAACGGTAACATATACAAATAAAATGTCCCACAAGCTAAGCAGAAAAAAAAAGGAATCAAAGAACTGATCATATGACTTTCTTGATAAGGTGGAGTATCAGCTGTGAAAGCGTCTCCGGGATTCGCTTTTGCGAAAAAAGTGTAAAAACCATGGTAAAAGTTATAAAGACACCATATCTTGAAACTCACAGGGAAGCTCATAAACGTAAGACCGTGCAATGAAAGCGGACTTTACTCCTGTTCATAAGGTGATGATGACCCAGCGGAGTTTGAAAGGAATGTGTTGAACTTCAAAGAACACAATCATTGACCTTTCGGCCGTCAAAATTGAAAGACATTTGTCTATAAATAGTGTCGAGCATTGATGACGAAAAAGTGTGACCAAAGAGGCATCCCAATTTAAACTGTCTTTAAATGCTCTTGAAGGAAAGCAGTGGTTAAAATTCCCTTTGAAGCATCCTTTGCCTTAATTAATGAGGTGCAAAGACACTTATAATCTCTTGACCACCAGACTGCCCCTTCCAGTATTCCAAGTTAAGCCAGATATCTCGGGATACTGACCTTGACGTTTGGACATTCACTTTATTTTTCCTTTTGACACTGAATAAGGTGCACGTTCTTTCATGTTTCGTTTCCCTTCCTAAAATTTACATAACTGTTTTTATTTTTACTTTTTCCTGCCAATATGGCATCGTCGTTGGATTTCAATGAGTCATACTGAATAAGAACATGTGCAGGAAACCGATGTATGCGACAATGACTCTCATATGGTTTATTCTATTTGTGATGAAGAAGATGAAGAAATGAAACAAAAATGACAATACACTTATGTAATGCATGTAAGGAGAATACACTTATGTAATGCATGTGAAGACAATACACTTATGTAATTTATGTGTTGACAATACACTTATGTAATGCATATGATGACAATACACTTACGTAATGCATGAGAGGATAAGCTTTTTGTTCCAAGGAACATTTCATGCGAGCCATTTCCCAAAGATTTGTAATTTTAATTCTAATGTTCCTATTTTTTCCAAATTTTTGTAACCCAGACATTTTGTAACTTAATATTTGCAATTTTATACAATACCAATAAAAAAAAACTACCTTATTATGTTTCCTGTGCTGGTTACACTGGTTGTACATCTAAATAACACATGCATCCACATGAGCTTACTATGGGATTTTGCCCTCTGGTTATGTGGTACTCAAGGGGTTAAAGTCTGTGTGAAATGAAAACGTGATTCCTTTGAGTACAAGGGCCATAATGTTAAATTTAAAGGTAAATTAAAACTTCAAGAGATTTAACTTTACATTATATCTCAAAGTTTTTCTTAAACTCTTTTATAATTGTATCAGAACGTATGTTTCTCGACAAAGTAGAATACAATTTATGATGAAGTTCGCTTTTTACAATGTTAAAGGAACCGTAACTATTTTTGAACCATATCTAACTTTCCTTTTTAAAAACGAGGGATCAATGCGACTTGAAATTCAGCACCATAAAAATCCAAAGTGGTAAAAAAGATTCTTTTCCGAGTATAAAAGGACCGCAACAGAAACGTTCAAGATAGCTTGAGACCAAGTGAAATGCAACGAATCCTCTACAATTTCGAGATCCTTTTTCCATCCAGGTGAAAATATCCAACATGAATTGACCGGAATAAAGACGAAAGAAGATATTTCAAAGGAATATGGGGTTGTAAAGCCAAGTTTGTATTTTTCTTTATTCTTTTTCAGAAAGAAAATGTTGCAAGCTTCTTGGTTTCATTTCATTTTCTTCAAAAAAGATGACTTCGTTTGAGTGAACTTCAAAAATTATTTTTCCGCTGTAGTAAATACACTTGTTTTTCACAAAGTTGTCTTTTGTGCTGGGTTCTCTTTCTAAAATGTAAGGGAAATATGATCTTGCTACTATTTTATTCTATATTGCTGAAATAATCCGCTGGCTGTTGGGTTTTTTTTTAACAAGGATTCTCTATCTTTGCAGACAAATTTTAATCGTATTAACTCCTAAAAATGTTTTCGGCAACATCCTTCTACAAAAATGCCAACTCGGAAATATTACATTTAACACATAGTAGATTGTCAACATAATAAGAACACGAAAACGGAACAATCGTTTGAAAAATAAGAAATTGTTTGTTCAAAGCTCTAAGTTTTATTTCATAACCCAAATTTTTTATTGATGAATAATTTCACATATTTATATTTAAATGTGTCTTAAGGCTATATTTTCTCTTTCGAGCTGTTGTTCGAATAAATATTGTTATAATTCTACTTAGTGATTTCAAAAATTAAATTAACTGAAAAAATATATTTAAAATAAGTATGCCAGGTTCTTTTATTGTATTCATTACCATTCTTGCGCGTACTTGGTGTAACATTAAAAAAAAAAGATTTAGCAAATAAACTGGAAATTATGCGTGTTAAGAAATTTCTTTTCACAAACAAGGGGAGGGCACGACTAGGGAAATTCATTTGGGGACGAGACTTTGTGTAATATTAGTACTTTAGAGTGTTCATCCTCAATGTAATAGCGCCCAAAGGCCATTCATTTCGGAGAAAATAGCTTTTGAATTCATGCCTAACTTTTTGTAGAGTTAAGTTTTAACTACCTCCAGCGGCGCTGTGGCATAGGTGATAGAGCACCTGTTAACCCCGGGATCGGCCAAAGTTCGAGTCGCGTGAACGGTTGTTTTGGTAATAATTTTATAAATTCATTGAATTACTTAAACTACATAAATTTATTTAAAAAAGACTTATTAAATATTTTATATAATTATAAAACATTTAAATTAATAATGCATAATATAAGATACATATTATTTTTTTAAGAATACAATACAATAATTTTTTTTATAAATAATTATTATAACATATTTTATATACTGTTATATAATTTTTTTCTAATATTTTATTTATAATAAATTGTATTTCATATTATATAAAACTACTTGTAACCATTTTTTATATAAAGTATTGTTTAATATTTATTATAATATATTTTTATAATAAATATCATTTATTAATAATTATATTTAAAAATATACTATAAATATCTATATAATTACAGTATTTTTTTTACATTTTAAAATACAAAATATTTACCCAAAATATCTCTTAATATTTAAGAAACCTTTTTTAAATTAATTAATTTTTTTTTGTAAATATAATTAAATGGATTTAAAAATAAAGCACAAAAATCTGCGCACGTGACTCGAAACATTTTCAGTCGCGTGGTAAACAGGTACTCTACCAACTATGCCACTGCGTCGCTTAAAGTAACTAAAATTTAATTTTAAAAAAGCTAAGCATGTAGTTCGAAGGCTATTTTCTCCGAATTGATTGGCCATTCGGCGCTATTGCCTTGGTGGTTGAACACTCTAAAGGAGTACTACTATTGCACAAAGTCACGTCTCCGAATTTCCTTAGTCTTGCCCTCCCCTTGAAAGTATAATTAATTACTAAAACAGCATTGCTAAGAAATTTTTTATTTTATTATTATTTTTGTATCTAAATTACAATGAAAAGTAAAAATTTCGCTCTGAAGGTGAAATCGAAATAAAAATTATACTCTTGATGTAGTTTAATCCTTTGAGGGGAAGTGGGATTTGCATAGTGAAACCACCTATTCATTAATTTCTTTCATGCATAAAAGTCAGAGCAATCTAGTAAAAATTGGTCTGGAGGTAATTTTTTCTAAATGCGAATCGTATTATAAGTGAAAAAAAATCCAGAACAATTTTCATTAAATTTATCTGATTTTATGCATAAAAGAAATGCAAGAAAAGGTGGTTTAAATAGGAAAGCACTCTTTCTCTTGAAAGGGTTTAACATCATTTACAAACCAAACATGAATGTAATCCACCCAAAATGATATTATTACTCCACTTACTAAGATTATATCATAGTAAGTAAGTTACAATACGACGTATGCTTCAAATCGCATTCAGTAGCAACTTTTAATGAATAAACAGTTATAATGAAAAACACTTGTGAGAGGTTGGCACCTCTCTCTTGGGCACCTACTTATGTGGGAGGTAGGGAAGATACACTCGCCATGATCCAAACAATCTATTTATTTATCACACAATGAAAAACACGATTTCAATTAATAATAGTGATAATGTCTCAATGCTAACCGTGAAAGGGGAACAACGACGGTAAGACAATTAGGAGACTATCAAACTTGATCCTTGTTTAATATAGGATATAACCGATCATCCGATTTAGTCTAATATCAATTTAATCTCGGTGAACAATCGTCACTTTGAAACTTCCTCCAATCAGAATAATTCAAATATACCTTTAGTAGCAATCGCACCTGATTCGAGTATATCTTCTCTCCGACTCCCTATTCAATCTAGAAAACTTGACTATATATAATAAGTTAATTTGAATATCACGATTGTCATCTTTCGAAGGGTTGGTTGTGAACAACGTGAATTGATAGCCCAAAGATTTCCCAAAAGGATTAATTGAAGGATCGCTTATAGATCCGTCACACACTCATTCACAAACATATATGCCGTATATGGAAGCGATGCCCGTTAAATCTGTCAAGAGCTGAAACGTCCCCCCTTTAGTGTGATGTGGTAGTTAGGAGAGGGGGTGCCAGATCAGATGTCGTCCAAGTCACTTGACTGTGGTCCAAAATTACGTGGTCCGTCACCAAAAGCGCTAGTGTAGCTGAACATTGCGACGTTAATATTCACTCATTCACTCACAAACATATATATACGACGATGATAAACACATGCCGTAATTTAAATGATTAAATGCAAATAAAAATCAACATATCAGGAAATTACCTTACCTGGGAATCAACATTTGGGAAATACCATATTTTGTAATTTTTAAAAATAGTAAAAAAATTATTAAAAATTATTAAGTAAAATTTAATTATTCATTCAAAATTTGTATTTTATCTTCTGAAGTGAAAATTAATGAGGAAAATCGATTAATTAAAACTTGATTTTATCCAAGAAATGAATTTTATTGAATAAAGAAAAAATTGTCAGAATTTTCTTAGTTTTTAATGAACTAAATGTAGATGAATTTTGTATTATTTAAGGAGGTAAAATATGTAAAAGAGTCAAAAATTTTTAAAAAGAAGTATTAAACTAACAATTAAATATCACTTTAGAAATGGAATTATTTAAGTCCAAAAAATTTTATTCCTATTCTAATCTTTATTGTGTTAAGGGACGTTGCCTTTTCAAATGAATTCCATTTAGAATGCAATTATATTTAAAAAAACAAAGATTTTTTTTAAAGATTTATTTAGGAACAAAATGCTGTTCACGACTCAAAGCTTGAATGAAAATCATATATTCACTTCTATGCTCATTTTCTAATATAAAAGTAAAAAACTGTAGTAATAAAATAACTTTAGTAAATAACTGTAGTATAAAAATAAAAAACTTTTTGATAATTTTAAAAATTTACTGAAAATTTTCTTAATCAGAAAACATTTTGGAAAAAAAAAGTTAAAAATTTAGAAATGTTTTCCTGGTCCATTAACATTTGAGTACAGACATTTTTGCTACACAAAATCTTTATTTGTTTTTATCGGAGTATAGAAAGTTTTAAAAATATTGTTTTAAACTTTAAACTACTAATAATGCAATTTTTAAATATAGATGAAAAACAAAGAAAAAGCTTCGTAAATTAAAAAAATAAAATCCAGGTTATTTGTTTTTAAAATCGTTTTCATGCTTTATACAAGCATATTTTAAATGTCATTTATAATGACTTATATAAATACCCATGAACAAACAAAAAAATTAGCTTTTCAAATATTATATCTTTAGAAAGAAGAAAGCAGTTTTGAAAGAGATTTTCATCAGTGATTCGTTGCATTTGTCCTTAAGGTATCCGACTACGTTCGGAACCGTGATTTTAAAAAAGCGCATAAAGGGATAATTGTCATGATATTTAGTGGCACTTAGAATAGAATACATGTATAAAATAGTTTCACAAGGACATTTTGACAAAAAAAATTATTTAAATACGATATTTTGGCAAAAAATTAACATAGAATAACCTTTTTTCCAAATGTTCTCCTTTTGTGAAAAATGCTTCTATTATAATACTATTTTGCCTGTATATATCTCAGACCTCTCTACAGAGGTTCAACTAGAAGTTTTGAAAAATTCGCATTATTTTCAGAGTTACCACCAATTTAAATAATTATTGACGTTTTTTTCTTATAATTGCTCCCCTCTGTTGTCGTAAAATATGGATAAACCCACTTCTAAGTTATATATTTCAAAAATTCTAGTTGAGCCTCTGTACAGAGGTCTGAGCTATATACAGGCAAAGTATTATTATAACAGAAGCATTTTTCACAAAAGGAGAACATTTGGAAAAAAATTATTCTAAGTTAATTTTTTGCCGAAATATTGTATTTAAATAATTTGTTTTGTCAAAATGTCCTTAAAACAATTTTATTTATGTATTCTAATCTAAGTGACACTAAATATCATCAAAATTATCCATTTATGTGCTTTTTTAAAATCACGGTTCCGAACGTAGTCGGATACCTTAATATTTTATTTTCATCCAAGGGGTTTGAGGTCACCCATCAAGGATTGGGAGGTCACCATATCTTTAAGCACTTTATTCAAAACTGTTGTTAAAGTACTCAATTAGAAATAGTTTTAGCTGACCTACAATTTTAATCTATTATTTAGCAGTTTTAACATCCTCTTTGACCATTTTTCACACTCACGGAAAACACTTATAACAATTAATTTACTTATAATTACTCTTGTAATTAGCTCTCATGAAGACCATTTTAATAAATGACTCTGTGGTAGTACACATAACAAATACCTCGTATTTCATATACATTTTGTTTTAATATTTTTAACTACTTTTATTATAAATCTGCTTTAAATGAATAAGTGAATATTAACGTCGCCCTGTTGAGAAGATATGTGACTACCTTTGGAGCACTTTTTTTGAAATATATAAATTTTCAACTAAATGAAAAATTTTTTTATTTCAAATGGGGCATAAAATTAGGAATTCAAGTACAATTTCCACAAAATTAAAAATAATTTTGGATATATTGGGAATTTTGAGTGAAATTTCAGTGAAAAATTGCATTTACGATAAACCTTGTATAGAAAATTATAATTAATATGTTCGAATAATACTTATGCAGTACATAAATAATTTTATTATCTGTTCATAGAGCTATCAGATTTGTAATACTTTTGAAAGTTCTACGCAAGAACTCAATTTTTTACAAAAAATAAATTCTATTTTCTCACAAAAAGTGCAATAAAGTACATAAATATATGCACAGAGAATAGATTATACGCTATACTGGAGATAAAACTAAACAAAATATTTTCTGAAAATTTCAATTCAATATCTTAAAAAGAAATCCTGTAGTGAATTTTACCGTGAAGTAAAAAATTGAAAAACATAGTTTTTCAGAAAATGCATTTAAAGATTTTAGTACAATATAAAACATTTTCTACTCTAACTGTACATTTTTCAAACTTACCATATTTATAGGTCTGGATCTCCTTCGCTTCATATTTAACTAATTCGGACTTCTTTTTTTAATCTTTTGCTATTTTATGGAGAGTTTTGTAGACTATAACAAAATTGTCGTTTTTAGTGAAATTTTGATGGAAAATTGCAGTTACACAAAATTCTAATAAATGTATTCAAATAATATTTATACAGTACTTGTGAATAACATCTTTATATGTGTTGGGAATTAAAAAATGTTTTTTAAATATGCCAAAATTTATGCCAAAAAACGAATTTTTGAAAAAAAATAATGATTTTTTTTTATAAAAAAGCAATAAAGTACATAAATATATACACACAGATTAGATTTTGATTCATGACACAGACAGAACTAAATAAAACATGTTCTGAAAATTTCAATTCAATATCCTAAAAATATTTTGTGTGAGGATCTGTTTCCAGTTTTGTAAACTCCATTTCCGGTTTACTAATTATGCTATAACTTTGCTTCTTAATATCGTAGAAACAAAAATAAAGAGGGCTTTGGAATCTTAAATGTATGGGCTATAAAATAAATGCATAAAAGAAATTTCTAAAATTTTCATCAAAACGGCGAATTTTGGGTAGTCACATACCTTAAGCTACACGAGGGCTTTTTGCGATGGACCTCGTAATTTTGAACCACGGTCAAGTGACGAGAACGATACCTGAGCTGGCACCCTCCTCTCCTGTAACTACCACATCAACGGGAAGACGTTTGAGCTCTCGACAGATTTAACGAGCATCGCTCCCCTACAGGTAGGGTCATTAGTGGTACTAGGCTCGAACTCATGACATGCCAGCCATGACCCGATACCTTCACCACTAGGCTACCGCGGCCACACTCTGCTTTGAAAGACATTCTTAAGCAAATTTATTCTTTGTAATATCATCTTTCCTCTTATAGTATCGTGACTGCGGAAGCCGAGTAGTATAGGTATCGGATCGTGGCTGGCTCTGTCACGAGTTCAAGCCCAGTACCACGAAAGACCCGCCGTGTAGGGCAATGATGCACGCTAAATCTGTCAAGAGCTGAAACGCCCTCACGTTGGTGTTGTGTGTTAGTTAGGAGAGGGGGTGCCTGCTCAGGAGTGTTGTCCACGTCACTTGACCATGGTTCAAAATTACGTGGTCCGTCAACAAAAGTCCTCGTGTGGCTGAACAGTGCGACATTAATATTCGCTCACTCTTATAGTATCGTAACGAAATTATTTATGGTATCCCTTCAAGCATCATTTTCCCTACAATTGTAATTTTTAAAAATTACTAATTATAAGGAATGTTTTTTTTTAAATCGACCAAATTGAAAAATGCCTCAAATAATAGTAGCGTTATTACTATGTTCGAACGTGAGGGGAAAGGTTTCCAGTATTGGTTGTTTATCGTGGAATTTGGCGACGTCTTTTTGGTGACAGTATAATACGTAAGTATCAATATAGTTTGTAGAAAAATGAACTTTATAAGAAAAAAGTCTTTAAAAAGAGTAAGGTTATTTAATCAAAAAATGATACCAAATGTGATCTCAAAGCAGTTCGAATTGGAATAATTTTAAGTATTCAGGATACATAACTATTTATATCTTTTTCAATTACATAAAATATGTGCTGGTTAATTAAGTCATTCCTTTATCCAGTGTCCTCTAAAACATTTGCATTTAGGAACAATGTAACCATATAAGCCTAGTTAGTAGTATAGCAACGTACGAAACCGATAAACTGGGAACTTTTCTGTAACAAGTTCAGCTCTTTATTCAACCCATCTAATAACTCTCAGTCGATTTAGCTGAGTGGGTCGATAAATGAGTATCAAACTTGTTTTGGAACTTAACGATGGGAGTTTCGCATCAGACTGACCGCCTGATCGGAACATCTGCTCATGCACCTCAGGGCCCAAGATCACGTATACTGAGATGGGCACAGTAGGCCTCGGCCCTCATGGACTGCAGCGCCACATAGTTAAGTTAATAATCCTAAATAGGCTTCATGCACCTGATTTTATTAAAAAAATGTATTTACTAATAGAAATTAGAATTAAAAAAAAAACATAATTACCCGTTTATGATACAGGGTATTTAATTTTTTTTTTAAAAAAAAAAAGCTGCAGGACTATGTTTATTAATTACAATGTTTTATTTGAGGAAAAACCAGTTTATCGAAATATATTTGAGTATCATACAAAAAGTATATTTTAATGTACATTTCATTTTATTGGAATATATCATTTTCCATCTTTGAATATAAAAGAAGAACACTAAAGTTTATACCCATACATCGTGAATTTTATTTCTTAATGAATGAAGAATGTCTCCTTTTTGTGTGTTAAAAGAGAAATTAATTCAAAATTTAACACAAAACTAAGAGAACCAGTACACATGCACTATCTTCATTTATAATTACATAAATCTCTATACAATATGGTAATTAATATGTTAAAAACACCGCTTTCAAACGTTGTAATACACTGGAGATTATAACACATTGAGTTAGTAATACAAATCACTCGTAACAATATTAAAACTTTTATTCATTACTGTTGTTTATCCGATGCAAGAAAAAGAATAATAGCTTTTATTTTGATTTGTATGGTTATAAATTGTAAGAAAATGCGTTTAACAATGCAATGTGATAACTGACGCGGTATTCCATGGTTATCGAAACTGAGATAGTGGACTCTGACCAGCTGACATGGGCGAAATCAGAGTTTATATCGTCGTTGTCGATCAATATATACTAATATGTTAAATGGACATACAGTTATATGACGACACAAATATATCCGCTCGGTTAGAGAAGCTTTCGGTTTAAAATATAGTTAAGATGTGTATGTGTGTGTTGTGCAGAAGTTTTTACAATTAACAAAGAACAATTAATTGTCTACATGTTGGACGTAAATTGCCAGAGGAATTAACTTGTTATCAATATGTTACGTGCCAAGTATTATTTTGACATCCGTTAATTTCCAATTGTAAATGGCGGCCAAGCACTAAAAACTTAACGTGAAAAAAAAATCAAAATAAATTCTTTGACGAAAATGGGTAAAACATTAAAATTACATTAAAAAAGAAATAAGTTAAGCAAAAATGTATTAAAATTTTTTGTGGAAATGGACATGAAGTAATATTAGTGCCAGGATTTAAAAAATAGTATGTAAGGAATTTAGAAATTCCGGAAGAATAAACAGAAAAGAATATAAAAAAACAGATTGCAGAAAGAAAGAAATAAAAAAAGGTTTAAAAAATTTTAGCCTCCCCTTCCTCCCCGAAAAAAAAAAAATAAGATAAAATAATTAAGAACGATGGGGAGAAAAAGAAAACTTCTACACACTTTGAAAACAAAATTGACCAAAAGTACGAACTCAACAATTAAAAATTGGAAACGAAACCTTCATTCTTTTTAGGAACAAGAACAAAGTGCCCACCAATAATACTTGAAATATCTATGTTCATATACACAAGTAGAATACGAAAGCTACAACAGAGACATCGTAAGGCTTAGAAAAAGTTAAATTTGTTAAAAAATCAATTAAAATCGTCTGAAATGCAACAAAAATGAACAAGCAAAAAGAAAAACGGTGCTATACGCGCAATAACGATTCTAACCACATTAATAAACGATAAAAATCAAGATAATCATATTGTAATGTTTTCTCGCCTAACTTGAATATCAATAACATAGCAAGTAGAGTACTTATATTAAATTAGTACCCAGTTCAGGTCAAACATTGAATTCAACATTTGATTTTAATTTAAAATTTCAAGACACATTGATTGTAGATTCATAGAAAAGTAAAAATAACTAGAAAACTTAAAAAATAAAAGAATAATAACAAAAAAGTGTTATTTGCATTTTTCCTTCGTTAAAGGTTTTACAGATACTATCTCGATTTCAGAACTTTCAGAATACGAATTTAAAATCAAAATTCCAAAATCATTAAAAACTTAAACCTTAGAATAAAAATTACTAAAGAATTCACACAGTAAAGAAATAGTTTTAATAAATACCTGAAAATTATTTACCTTTTGTGCAGGCCTTACGATAATTCTAATAATATGATGCGATTAAATTGTAAAACGAAACATGCATTAAATCTCGTATTTCGATATTAAGCCTAAAGTTGAGCTAGCTAATTCTTAAAACTGTAAGAAGGGGATTACAATTCCATAGCAAGATACATATTTCCAAAATTGCATATTGAACCATAAAAATGCAATTAAAATGTCTAATCTTCCGACGACATTTTATAGATATATTAAGAAAAAAACTAATAATGTATTCCATTACAAAACTACTTTTTTTCATTTTTCTTCCGCTAAATATTTTACAGAAGTTAATTTAATCTCACTGCTTTCAAAGTACAAATTCGAAATCAATATTTGAAATTAGTCTAAAACATGGGTATCAAATAAGAGTCACTAGTATACACTTTTGAAAAGCAAATAGTTTTAATAAATACTTGAAATCTTTTTACCTTTCGATACTTCTAATAATAAGATCCAATTCGTTGACTGGATCGAACGTAAATTCAAACTGTCTTCAGTTCCACGCTTATGTATGAGCTAATTGGTTCTAAAAATGTCAGAAATAAAATAAATTTCATTGCCAGATTACATATGGAATAATAATAATACAATTAAAATGACAATTCAGCAGACGATATTTGAAAGATATATATATATTTTTTTGTTAAAAACTTCATTATAGTTGCGAAAGGCAGACGATTTTTACAAAATATTGCATTTAAAATAAATATACACAAATAAATAAAACAAAATATTTTCAGAATATAAATGTATTTTGGTTGATAATAATATTCTACTCATAATTCGAAATTTATTTAAGAATAAAAATTCCCTCTTGAATGGAATCAACAGATTTAGCTGTTGGATGAAAAACTTTCTTTTTACCGAAATCTTCCAGAGTGTGTGTGTAATCTTATCTCTTCGTTTATTCCATGTGTTGCCATAAATTAAAAAGAAACTTGCACAGACTTTAAAGAAAATGCTTTCCTTTGCGCTATTCCTAAGTATTTTTGCTTACTTTTCATGTAGCTCATATCCTGTGGATTCCAGAAATAGCTAGTTGCATCACATTTCGTGAATAATTCAAAAGTATATGGAAATGTTTTCTGCTTCTGATACTGCATCTCTTTTTGCATTTTTTTTCCAAATTTTCTTATAGATAACAGATGGAATTTTTTTCTCAACTGAGTAGATTTAAGGTAAAGAAGTAATCTAAGTGTAAAAGGTAACTTATTTAGTTTATTCGGAAGTTTTATTTAGAACTATGAATGAATATTTTAATATCAATGAGTATTGCATATGAAGAAACTGGATTTTGATAGCATGCCATCTTCTAATGGTTACTTCTCAACGTTGCTAGCTTAGATATGGAGATTAATCATGGCTTCCCGAGTATAAATATACAGTGGGCCGCCACAAAAGTGTTCGTACACTCACAATTTCTTATAAAATTTAATGTTTTTGACTAATAAAAATTAATAAATCGTAATTGTAATTTTTTATGCTATCTGCAACTTATTCTTAATGGAATGACATACTTAATTTTTTTAAAATGGTATAACTATTTTTTTAAAAAAATTAATTGCCAAAAAGCTACTAAAAAATTACACCCACAAAAATCTCTGCTTAGCTTTAAATATTGTACTTCTTTCTTAATTTAGTATTTAGTAGGATGTCTTTTAGTGTCCACAACAACTTTTAAGTGTCTTGGTGTAGATTTAATCAGTTTTTTGTAATTTCTGCATCGATTTTCCTTCATTCTTCTGTGATTATTGTTTTTCTTTCACATTTTGTGTTTATTTGTCACATATTATTTTTTTTAAAATCAGAATCTCACCAAATATATTCTATTGGCCTAAATAAAGTGATTGAGGAGGTGTTTTCATAATTTCAGGACAGTCATAGAGACACCAGTGGGGTACAATGAGAGCAGTGCACTTGGCGTCATTACCCTGTTAAAAAATTAAGTAGTACCCAATATCCAAATTTATGGTGGCTAATTTAAAATTTCTCTTTAAAATAATTAAATAGGTCTCATGATTCATAATACCATGAAAAAATACCAAATTACCTAATTCTGAGGCCAATTTACACCCCCACGCCAGAACACCTTCACTTCCTTGCTTCAGCAGGGAAGTGAAGGAGTTCTTGTTCCACATAAATTCATGGGATTAAACTCCTTATTTTTTCATTTACAAGCTATTATAGGCCAATCTAAACCAGAATTGTTGAATTGTCTTCCATTCCAATCAATTTGCTGTCAATTTTGAATTTTCTGAAACTTAATTCCATGAAGCTAGTTGGATCACTAAGGCATGGAGGTAGAAGTGTTCTTGCTTGGGGGTGTAAATCGGCCACAGACTTAGGTAATTTGGTATTTTTTTGTTGATATTGTGAATTATGAGCTCTATTTAAATATTTTAAAGGGAAATTTCAAATTATCCGCCCAAAATTTGGATATTGGAAATGACTTCATTTTTTAACAGGGTAATCACGCCAAGTGCACTGCTCTCAATGTACGCCACTGGTGTCTCTATAACAGTCCCCCAAATAATGAAAACACCTCCTTAATCACTTTATTTTGCTCAATAGAACATATTTGGTGAGTATTTCATGTAAAAAAAAAAGAATACGTGACAAACAAACGCAAAATGTGAAGTAAAAACAATAATCACAGAAGAGTGGTGGAAAATCGATGCAGAAATTACAAAAAACTGATGAAATCTATACAAAGATGCTTAAAAAATGTCGTGGACACTAAAAGAAAACTTTAAGAAAGAAATACAATATTTAAAGCTAAGTTGAGATTTTTGTTAAGTGTACGAAGACTTTTGGGGTGTAATTTCTTAGCAGCTTTATGATAATTAATTTTTTAAAAAAAATAGTTATACTAATTTTAAAAAATTAATTTTGTCATTCTATTTAGAACAAGTTGCAGATATCATAAAAAATTACAATGACAATATACTAATTTTTATTAGTCGAAAACATTAAATTGTATAAGAAATTGCAAGTGTACGAACACTTTTGTGGCCCACTGTATATGCATATTCGATCATTTTCAATTGGAATTAAGAATCTGGTTCATAAATAATTTTTTTACCTTCATTTTAAAGAAAAAAATATGTATTTTAGTTATTTCAAAGATTTTTAGATTAATCAGAAACAATTTTTTTAAAAAAAAAACTAGACTATAATATTTTTTTATAACATTTTATCAAAATTACGAATTTTTCTTCAATTTTTAAAACACTAAAAAGGATTATTAACCTCTTGATGGATTATTGCTGTAAATATATGTGGGTATTGATTTGGGTAATATTTTCATAAATGTTATTTTAAAATCATTAATGTATAAATGTATTATTTTAAAAGCATTTTGCAATGGATAAAAATTTTTATTACAGAATATATTTGTAATATTAATTATTATTATAATAAGGTTAAAAGAAAAAATAAACATTGCAAACCATGTTTGTTAGAAATTTTAAATTAAATTAAATTAAGTATTTTTCTCAAAAATAATTTGTTTTAATATAACTTTATTAAAATTCTCTTTTCGGACTAAAATGCAATTTTTATTTTAGTATTTATGTACTTTATGGTTGTTTGACTTTTCAATTGAATTGGAAAATTTATCTAAGCAATTCCAGTGATCAAATTAGCTTATAAAATATTAGTTTCAATTTATAAAAAAAAGGGCTTCTAAATGGTATAAAAATAAGTGGTAAAATGTTAAGACTTGTTTGCCTTTCTTATGACCACTCGGTCATATAAAAACAACTGAATGCAATAAAAATATTTTTTGAAAAAAATTAAATTGCAATGGTGCTCATCAGTTTAAATTCTGAATTACATCCATGATTATGAATTATTATCCATGCCCGTTTTTAATTGTAATGAATCAATTTATTAAAAAACTACTCTATGCAAAATTTTGCTAAGATCAGCTTTAGTTAAAAGCGGCAACGATTAAATCTAGAAAAAAGGTATAAAGACCCCCTGACTATAACATTTTAACTCTTTGACATCTAAGAAAATAATAAATAGAATATTTTTCCAGTGACTTCTATTATTAAAAAAAATATATTTCACCACATCTGACTATTGGGCTAAATTTATGAACTTCACATTATAAATACAATCGCATGTTCTCCACAGAATTCAAAACTGACATTGTACTTGTTCTTTTACTTATAAAACTTTGATTAACTCGCCAAGTTGGCAATACTGATTTCGCATGTGTTGTACGAGCTGAATTAGCAACCACGTACTTCGTTTCATACAGTGTCACCAATACGGTTGCGATACTACATTATTACAAGCCCTCGCAGAAAAATATCGCAATGATTGCATGGGCACACAGCTATATTTAAAAAAATTAACAATTAGATAGTCAAGTGTAAACTTAATAAACATGCAGTAGAAACGCATTTTAGCTTTTTTGATAAGCATTTATAATTTTTGTGCATGAAATACATTCTTATCATTGGAAACATCAATCTTTCGCTTTTCTATTTTTTTTTAAATATTTGATTTTAAGCATAATTTCACAAATTTTATGAATGTGTGAAAGAGTTATATTAACGTCCACCCATAAAAGAATAAAGCAATGACGACGAACCTCGTAATTTTGAACTATGGTCAAGTGACGAGTACGACGCCTGAGCTGGCACCCTCTCTTCTAACTTCCACACCACACCACCGGTAGGATGAACTGTGGATTAAAGTTGGTTAAGGACCCAACCACAGATGGAAATATCAGGCTTCGTAAATGTTATGTGAGATGATTTAAATTCAGAGCTGTTGGAAAGCTAAAATATTATTTTTTGGACAAAGTGAGATTTTCACATTTTCAAATTGTATAGATTTTAACCTTTTTAAATATACCTTACTTTAACCTCTAGGATATTTAAAAGCCTTTAAAGACTGTTTTTAAATAATCGTTGAAAGTGGGCCAAGTCCTTTTGAATGGCGAAAAATGTAAACAAAGTATTTTGTTTTTGCTTAAAAGTTGAACGTCTGATATAAACCAAAACATGTATCTTTTATTTTAAACTGAGTCTTTTTTTTTATTTTTTTATTTTCTAGCCAATTAGAATTCTCACTGAATGCATTAAAATAAATTTATCTCAAAATGTAAATTTTGATATTCGATGCACATTTTCTGAGAAACTACTGTTCACTCTACTCATTTAACTACTAATATGTACTGAAATGAGCTTTTTTTTTAAAAAAAACTCAAAAATTCATTTGGTCTTCAAACTGTGTTCTATGGAACACTGGTGTTCCATGAGTCGGTAAAAATCGAAATAAAATAATAAATGTTTATACAGAATGGTTTACTATATTCTATTGTTTGCAATCCAGAGTTTCATTAAATAATTTTATTCTCGTTAGTACAATGTTTTGCAAAACTGAATTGTTTTCTACTGGAAAATGCACCTTTTTTTCATTTATGGGAAAAACACCAATAATAAAGTAAAACGAACCATGTTAAAATCTGAATTTAAGCAAGAACAGCTCCTAAATTTTAGATTTCAAATTCATGAAAAATACACAGGAATTCTCACACAGCTATAAACATTTAATGCTATTCAGAACAATGTATTTAAATGAAGAATATTTCTTAACGTGGAGATGCAAAAAAAAAAAAATAAATAAATAAATAAATATAAAAAAAAATAAAATAAAAACAAACATAAAAGAAAATTAAACGTAGAATATGAAATGCGACAGCAGATAATTTCAATATTCGTAGAAAAAACGTATATCCCATTAATTAAATATAATGCATGGATCGATGATACTTGGATCATGAAAAAAAATTATTCATGAGTAAATTATATTCTTTATAATAACAAAAAAAAACCCCATTTTTTTAAAAAAAATTGTCTTTACATGAATTATTTTTAAAATGTCCATGTACTCTAAATATTAGTTTAAGATATATTCTTCTAAGAGTGTGTGGAATGGGGTTCCCCAAAGCATTTAATTGCTGAAAGGGTTGTGTTTGTCAAAAAAGTTTGAAGACCACTTAATTGCAGCAATGCTTCCATTACAACACGTCGTGAAATTTTTCTCTCTCTATCCTTCTCTTTCTTCTCTCTCCAATTCACACCAGTTAAGGAGTAACACTCCTTCCCATATACCACAATAACACAAGGTAGAGTTCTCATAAGAAATATCGCAATAAAGTAACCTCAGAGGTTTAATTAAGGGAAACATGCGCGAGAACTCGCTACAAATTACTTAACTGTAATTATCACATATTCAGTTTATTGCTTTAATTTTTCTAAAGTAGCTTCATATCTAAAATTTACTTAAGTTAAAATCAGTTTTTATCCTATCACACACACACACAAAAAGAAGTGCTCCTTGCAGTATTTTTCAACTACCATTAGATAGTCATTTTTCTGTTTTTAGAAAGAGTGAAATATCTAATGTTCGGAGAGACTAAGTTTATACTCTTGCAATAGATTATAATATTTCGCCTGGAGAAATCTCGCTTTTTTAAATGTTTTCCCCACTAGTCTCAGTTGATTAATATATATGACTAGATTGTATAACTGCATATAATATCTTATATTTTCCATATAAGATTCTATATATATATATATATATATATATATATTAT
>BMAV01025351.1:36356-50854 GCA_019973955.1 Trichonephila inaurata madagascariensis | reverse complement strand
TAGACTTTTATTACAAACGATGATCCCAGCATAGAACAGAAGGCGTGCGCTGCTTTCCATTCGAGACAGGAATCTAATTCAGGCGAAAGTCCGACTTCTTTTCTCGGAAATACATTCATGCTTTATTCGGGATTCTAACCCAAGCCCCCAGATTACAAGCCGAGTGTCAAAACCACCATACTATGTGGAACAGCGATACTTCAGTTCAAAAGTTCATTAAGTAAATTTCACTTTTGTTACTAATGATTAAGTTACCCATATGATTAATTCAAAGATATCTAAAAAATAATTTGAAGATCAATTGGTTTTTGAGTTTATAGTTCACTATGGGTCTTTCCCTTTTTGGTACGAAATACAATAAAAACATTAAATTATTTGTTTCACTTGTGTGTATGGTAATACAAGAAAGAGAGAGATAATATATATTTGTTTTGTAAACATATAATTTATTTGTTTACCCTGAAGTTTCCTGATTTTGGAATATATTTACATAATGTGTTTTTTATTCAAAACCTATAAACTCTATCTTCGAAAAAAGATAAGAAAATGTATATTATTATTACTCTGCTTGTGAAAGGGCAGTTATTACTTATATTTTTAAAAAAACAAACGTTAATTTATGCATGTTTTCCAACTTAGTTTTAAACAAACCATATAGAGAATTAAACCGGATGCAGATCATACGCTAAATATTTTTTTTTCTTTTTCTTTTAAATAAACTTACACAATTTCAGAATTTTTTAAAGTATTTACTTGCTGTTATTAAAGGAATTATATTAATTTAAGAAGTTATTAATAATAATATTAAAGTTCAGTGCAATTTAGTTTTCATAATACTAGAAAGTAAATTAATATATTATTATTTTTAAATCATATAAATTAAACAATTCCTCATGACACGAAAAAATTCTACTTTCAAAATTATTTCAAAGGAACAAGGCATATCTAATTAAAACATGAACTAATTTTAATAATTTCACCTATACTTAATAAAATGATAAGTATTAAGGATAAGCAATGTATATGTAAGTATTAATCAATTTATATGAAAAAAGAATTTGGCATTTATTTTGAATAATAATTATTTCTGTAACAAAATCTTATTAAGGGCACTGGGTACTTTTCATGTACTTGAAAATAAGGAAGTTTATATCTTATTGAGAAAATAAGATATAATTAAGCAAGTAATGAAATTGCTAAAATTATATAATTTCAAAAAAAGCTAAATAAGATTCTCTTAATATTTGATAGTATTCTCATTTCTTACTCTAGATTTGATGTGAAATTTTGGATTATATTAATTCTGGTATTGAATATTGTTCGATTTTTGAATCCTGAAAAAACCCCACTAAAGTAAATTTTGGAAACTATGTTTTATAAATATATATAACTAATCATTATCTGCCCGTCGCGCTGGGTATTTTGCGATCTTGTATGACTATATACTGTTTTTAAGCTATTCATATACATGGTGTAGGGCTTTAATAATTAAAGCAGAAGTAAAATTATCTTTTACGCAACCCCCTCCCCCTTAAGCGTCGGTTCACTTAAAACCTTCTGTTAGCGTATCTCTGCTCAACAAAATATGCATGGTTGTTAGATTTAAAGTCTGTAAGCCTAATAAAATTTAAAATAGAGATTTTTTTAATCTGTAAAAAGGGGCATGCAACAAAAGGGACATGCTTTCCAAATTTCTATTCTATATGTCATACTACTTAAGAACGAGTTCTCTTTTTTTTTTTATCTAAATGACCTTGAAACTCAGTAATCTTCCCTACACCATTTGTGAATTGATTTCCGTAAATCTTTTTCTTAGCTTATCTCTACTCACCAAAATAAACTCTTTTGCCAAATTCCATTTCCAAGTTTAATAGACAAAAAATGCGAATTATTTTATCGTTACAATTTCATAGTGACCTTTGGAAGCTGATTTCCATAAACCCGTTCTTTCGAATCCGTACATCAGTGCTTCTCAAAGATGCAATATTCACGGTCCAGTATTCAATCATAATTTTCATCGCGCCCCCCTCGTACAATAAAATTGTATTGAATTCAATAATACTATACTATAACGCTAAAACTACGATACGACTTTAACCTCTTAAGAACTCCAGGCGTATATAAACGTCTCGCTAATCCAAAGCATTTATTTTTCCGTACGTATATATACGTCTTTCCGAAGTACAATCTTTTTTGTGTACTTCTATCCATCAAATTATTCTGAAGGCTTTAGAATGCAATAGAATGACCTTGACAATGATTGACAAGGATTTACTTATTTCAGCTTATTTGCTTCTTTATTCCTCCCCCTCCCTATACGTCACATACGCGCGCCTAAGTGGAAAGCGGTTGGCATTGGGAAGCGGATCACGTAAATTTTAATCGGCAGTTGAGGGATTAATTATAAACCGTACAAAATAAAGTATCAAGATGAGTGTTAATTTTTGTTTTTAATTATATATATGACAAGCCCATGGGTTCACTGCTAATTAATAAATTTGTTCTTAACTTAGCATTGTTAAGTTAACTATGAAATATGCATTATGTAGCATTGATACATTTGCAAGTGTAATATATCAGTGTAAATGTGTGTTTTATTTTTTATTATGTCAGAATGTATTTTGTTTACTTTCAGTAAATAAACAATTTTTCTTTAAAATAATCTTTTGAATAATTTTTTAAATAATCTTTTAAATAATTTTTTTAAATAATCTTTTGAATAATTTTTTAAATAAGCTTTTTAATATTTTTTAAATAATCTTTTTCTTTTCACTTTACAATGTGCTCGTGCCCCCCTCGTAGAGTTGTCATGCCCCCCAAGGGGGGTGCGCCCCACAGTTTGAGAAACACTGCCGTACACAACAAAAGAAACATGCCTGAAATGTTTCATGTCCCTTGGTCTAACAGCTAACAGCTTGGTCTAACAGGTCCGGAGATCTCGTGATGAATGAAAAAGTCGCTTTTCTCCTTTATATACACGGATATAACTATAAAAGGATAATTTAATCTACGGATATATGTAGAAAAATTATAAAGTATTAAGTTAAAACAAGGCACAAGTAAAAGTTATCATTTTTTAAATCGCAATTTCCTGAACGTAAAAGCATAGCATCCAGTCCATCTTAAAAAGTATCTGTCCATAATGATGACAAAACTCACATA
Source organism: Trichonephila inaurata madagascariensis (assembly GCA_019973955.1). NCBI lineage: Eukaryota > Metazoa > Arthropoda > Arachnida > Araneae > Nephilidae > Trichonephila > Trichonephila inaurata. Next base: position 47,692 of record BMAV01025351.1, on the reverse strand, counting down.
ACTGCAGAAAAAAAAATACAGTAACTGCGAATTTTGTTACAATAAGCATATGTATTCTCCACCAAAATGATGCTAGTGTACGGTATCATTCATTGAGATAGGCTACAAAAACAACATCAGATATGGCTGCATTAGAAAAAAACGGAATTACCCTTTTCCAAATACATGTCCAAATAAGGAAACACTACGCCTTGCAGTTGCAATAGATCTTGCCAAAGACCTTGTGATACATTCTTAGGGGGGGAGGGAGAAATGACAAATCTAAGGAATAAAGACAGAATTTTTCGATTTATGCTTGTTATTTTAAGAAAGATTTAGGATTCTTTATTGCATCGGAGTTTTCTTTATTGAATATAAAACATTTTTATTAAGGTCATATTTCGAAACAAAATATTTGGATAATGTCTGTGTGATACCTCCCATTTTGATTTATGTTGACTATTTTGAAAAAATAACTTCCTTTGAATGTCCCATATTTTATTTCGTATAGTGAGGGTCAGTTATTTTGCTTTAACTGTCAAAATATTATTTGTATTTATTCACGAGGAGGCCTGAGTAATGAGAAGAGTGATCATATGAAGTATGGTGGATAGCAGATTTTGAACACTAATTTGACACCGTGTTTTAATTCCTACAATTAGTTCACTCTCCCTGTCTATATATTTTTTATTCAAATTTTCAACCGTTAAAAATACCTTCTATTCAAATGCAATTTTTTAAACTTTGTAGTGGATGGTACTTGTTGTTAATACACTTTTTTCAAATATTAATTCATTAATTTACTTTTATTTTTTATTTTAAATTTATTTAACATTATTTCTGATGAAATTACAACTAACTGCAACAGATGGCGCCGGTACTTTTTTCTAACAAAGTAGGGGAATTGACTTAAAAAATTTATATTATTTGTTAAGATTAATTAAGAGTTTATTAACATCTTGAGTAACGCTTTAACTGTAAAGTTGTTTTGATTATTTGGGTACATAAATTGTCACAATTATGCAAAAAACGAAGAGATGAAGCCGAAATAAATTTCTCTTGATATGTATTCGGGTATAAAACAATAAGATGTACTCAAATAATATTTATAAGAATTACCTCATATAATACTTGGGCATGACATTTTGAACTCTAATGCAGCGCCCGAGAATATCTCAAAAAGTTCGAGATTATCTCTCTCTCTTAGTTAAAAAGTGAAACGTATAATATTGCATGAATTTAGCAAGATCTTAAGTGTATATACGTAAATGAATTCTTATTTGTTTAATTTTTAACATGTTCTTAATTTGCAATGGTCAATTCTTTCAGGACCCGCTTTTAAATTATAACTAACTACCCTCCCAACGGGAATCTTTTGAACTACAACTATCCACATCACTCAGATGTGAACTTTCCTTTCCAGCTTGATATAAATACTGAGATTTCTGGGAAACCTGCTCTCTTGCTCTTTGTCCTTCGTTTTGTAATCGGCTGCAGCTGCCGAATGTGTATTTTTGTGCTGTGTGTCTTCTTTGTTGTGCTGTCCATATAGGTTTGTGTGTCTCTACATGTAATAAACAGGATTAAAAATGAAGTCATTGCAATAAGCAACAAATTAATCTTCCTTACCTCTCGCAAAGATCAGGACATATATATATATATATATATATATATATATAGGGTTATGGCACGGTATTCTAGGGTTTTTAAATGATAACACTGGTTTTAGTAAAAACAACGTTTAATGGTGGACATTTGATACAGGACTACACACCAATACTCGAACACATGAAGATATAATGAATCCAGTTCAGACAAACATTTCTACTACTCCACGATGATCCCAAGAGTTCTTGAATTCCTAGTAAAGTTCTCTCTCTGTCTCTTTTCCACACACACGCATATATACACTCACTTCCAAAAGTTAAGCACGAAGATGTAAAATGCAAAAAATTCAACAAATACTGCTTTGATTGACACAAAATTTGGCAGTAAAGTAGCATATATATTTATACATAAAACAAAATCAATAATTATACATACAAATGAAAACAATTTTAAATGTTTGTGAGTTATCAGATAATTTCATACTGGAGACTTAAACAGAATTATGTATAAAGTGAAAATAAACAGCATAAAGTGAAAAAAAGGACATTAATAGGGTATGTGATCCCCCCTCATTTGTATGCAAAGTTTACACCTTGTGACCATGCTTTCAATTAGGTGGTCAGCCACCACAGAATTAAACAATCGCCATTCTTGTAGAGCAGTTTCCAGCTCAATAAGAGTGGCTGAAGATGGGAAACGTGAAAATACAGCACGGCCAAGAGCATCATAAAGATTTTCAATGGGATTAAGGTCAGGCGAATATGCTGGCCACGCCATACGCGCAATCCCTTCACTCTCCAGGTAGTCATCGACGATGTCAGCTCTATAAGGACGTGCGTTATCTTCCATTAAAAAAAAAGTAGGGCCAACTGCTGCAGCGTCCAATATCACAATGGGTTCTAGGACTACATCTCGATACCGGAAAGCCGTCACAAAACCCCGTTTAAAGATGTACAGGTCGGTGCGGTATCCTAGTTAAATTCCTGCCCACACCATAATGCTTCCGCCTCGGAATGCGCGATGTTCGGTGATGTTTTTGGGCTGATTGCGTGTTCCTTGTTTACGCCATATCCTTATACGCTTGTCATCTGGCTCCAGAGCAAATCTTGACTCATCAGTAAACATGACATTGCCCCAGCCAGACACAGCCTAATTGCCATGTTGCCGGCACCACTTTAATCGTGCCCCTCTCGATTGGATGGATAGAGGAACACAAACTCGAGGTACCCGGGCATACAGTCCATTCATATGTAATCTTCGGTGTACGGTAGCTGCATATATTGCCTTACCAATGGACGCTGTAACCATAGATCTCACACGTGGGGAGGATGCTCTGTGATTCCGCTTGGCTACAATAGCAATATAGCGATCTTCCGTGGGGGTTGTAACCCTTGGGCGACCGCCTAGTGGCCTTCGGACAACTGTCTGTGTGGTTTGGAATTGTTTCCATTAATGTGAAATTACAGAATGATGAACGCCGAAGAAAAGAGCAACATGTGTGATCTACTGTCCTGCTTCAATGCGCTCCACAGCACGCCGGCGCTCAGAATCTTCCATTCGTTTTCTTGAAGTCATAGAAACACGTATGTCTTGAAAACAAATTGTACGGAAGTTTTAAACATCTTCTATCAGCACTTCCAATCAACTTCTGTAACCCTTCATAAAGCTGGCTTCTTTTAAGACTGCCCTTTTTGCCTATTTCTTGACATGAAAGCACGATTGGCTATTACCTAACATATTCGATCATGTTGGCGAGTTCGGGACCTTCTGGATTCTGCTAGAAATCAGTAGAGAAATGCACTAATTTCAAGATCTTAGACGCAAGCGGGTCTTTCTCGAATTATCCGTGAGGGATATAAATAAAGAGATGTTCGAACCCTGGATTTACGTAGGAATATTAATTTCTTTATAAAAATAATGGTTGTCCTAATTACGCTAACACATTCAAACACACACAAATATATATATTCAGAAAACAACATTTCAATTTAAATTATGTCAGTTCAGAAAATGAAATCTTTTATGAATGAAAATACAGGCACAAGCTTGAGTAGCCGTGTGTTATACAGGTTTATGGTATATCAAACCTCCGCCCTTAGCGTTTGGTAAATATTTGACATATACATGTCTCCCTAAAATAAAATTCGACTAGAAGAAATATTAAAAAAAAAATATCTTACAAATAACAAGAAAGCATAAATTCAATATTCAGTGAAAAACTAAATTAAGAAAACGAAATTTATGAAAAAAAGAAATTCTAGTGCTGGTCCAATAATAACGAAATCCAGGTTTGTTATAACACTAAAAAGGTTAATTTATAAAAGTGTTTCCATTTAATAAACAGCAATACAACAAAAAGCCAAGAATGGCAAAAATAAATTTTGCAGAATTTGCAGACCATATTTATTATTTAATATGATTATTAAATATGTTCTTATTATTCGTGTATGTGAAGGACATAATTACTTACAGAAATTGCGATTATTTTTGTATCATATGCAATAAAATGCTGAGTAATTGAACGAGTATAAGAAAAATGATTATGGGATGCCATTTTTGCTTTCAAGATAAGTAATAATTAGATGTATAATAATGAAAAAGTTGAGCTAAAACTGGGGAAATGTGTTGTTTTATGTGATTAATAAATGAATGGTATGTATGACGTAGATATATTTTTTCATACTTAGATAACTAAGTGGTTGCTTTCTAATTTTAGTGTTATGTGGTGGGTTAATATATATAATTATAACAAAATATGCTTCATTATATATAACAGACTAATAATTGCATGATGCATATAGATTAAAAAAATTTGAAATAATATTCCTGTTCTATACAATATCTGATAATTTTTAACTGTTTAGTTCAATAGTTAGTTTAGTGTAATAATTAGTTTTTTACAATATTTTAACATATATAATTATGCGTCTCCCATTCCGGTATAATGGTTCGCTACGCTGACTGCTGTGCCGTATATCCTGGGTTTGAATCCCGGAGAATACACGTATGTTTGTAAATGTGTAATTCCTTTGCGACAAGGTGGAAGGGCAGGGGGCTACTCTAAATAACCGTCGAGCTGCAAGTCCTCTCGTGAGGTTGGTGGAAGCGGAAGAGAGGTGGGTGATCCCTGATCCCCCCTAGAGTGTTCTCCCTCTAAATTAGAGAGGAACCGAGCTAAACCATATTGTTTGATGCTTAAAGTTCCGGCCAACGAAGCTAAAGTACATCTAAAAGTCCAACCTGTCTCATGATCTAGCAACTTTCATTCCTTCCCTTCGAGAAGGACAAGAAAGCAACAACAACAAAATAGTTATGCCTCATTATTTCTGGAAATTTCGTTTTATAGTACTCTTAAAGTATCCTTCTCGATAAATTAAATTTTAAGTACATCTTTTTTTTTCAAATATATTACTACATTTTTTGTAATCTATGATCTACAATTCCATATCCGTGAATCAATAATTGAGAGAGTTATGGTTTGTTAATTCACATTAGATATTTTAAGTTCGATCAAAATATTGTAATTAAAGCTTATTTAGTAAGTAATTATACAAAATATTAAAGCCTATTTTTTTACTAAAAATTTGTAATTCAGCAAAATGATGACAAAAATAAGGAAATGATTTATCAAATGCTTTTATTCATAAAAATGTGATTATTATAAATTAGGTTTTACTAACATGTCCACTCCAAGATAAATCCTTTTTTGTATTAAATGCAATATAATTTTTTTACAAATTAAAGAGTATTAAATTTTTTATATATTTTCTATTCCATTTAGGTTATATTTATCATGTTTATGTAGTAGGACTTTTATTGTGTATCTTCAATGTCTGTTGGGGACAATTGAAGAAGTCCTTAGATTCGTAACCTCAAATAAGAAAATTCCTTGTCTAGTCTCTTAAGGACTTGGAAACCCATTTTGATTCTGGGTTCGGCTTGTCTTCAATATAACGCTTAACTATCTTTGAAAGATTCGGGACTGAATTGTTTTAAGATCGGTATCCAAACCCTCCTCTAAATCTTATCGTAGTCCCTCCAAAAATGTTTAATTCTAGCAATGGAATTTTTTCATTCCTTTTCAAAAAGAACACTAAAAAAACTATAAATAACATAATTTTATGTTCTAAAAAAGAAATAATTCATCGTTGCAAAATGAAAGTATAAATCTTCAATTTTCCTTTAAGTACTCAAAAATTTTCACGTCTCTTAGGCCTAAGAAAAAACAATGGTTTTGAAATACGAAAATTTTAAATAAGAAAATTAAAATTAGAGTGTCAAGTAACAGAACTACATCTTCCACAGACACTCAGGTTAAAAGAAATGATAGTCAAATTATTACTCAGACGAATCTGATTACATTTTATGTTTCCAAATACTTATTTCAATATGATTAAGTTTTGACAAAAACACATGATAATCATGATTTCATTAGGCTACATATTTTAAATCACGGCACTGTTTTATTCTGTCTTATTTTTTTTAAAATTTCAAGCAAGATTCATTATGCAAAGTTGCTGTTCTACAATTTTGACATTTATTGACTCTATTTTACATAATCTAGGACAGTGCATCCTTTTTTCTATTGAAAAATGTTTAAAAAAATAAATAATGTCCTTTTTAAACTAGACTATTATTTTTCTGTTAGATTTGAATTTCACAGAGAGTTTTGTATATTTAAATATTAAATAGGACAACCAGGACTTTCCTTAGTTATTTTCAATCACAAGTAACTTCACGTTCTTTTTTAAACAATGTGAAAAGTATTTTTTTTAAAGATGTAAAATACTTTATTTCTTCCAAAAGTTTTACTAAAAAGACTACAAAGAACTTGGAGCACGAGATTTACAATTTTATTTCTCCGTCTTATTTTTAAGGTATTACTGTGCTTCTAATGTTAAAATGATAAAGTTTCAAGCTTCTCATCTCAAACGTAGACATATTATTTTCCTTATTTTGTTTTAAAAGCACAGAGAACATAAGATTGATTACATATCTGTCTTTTTTCATTTTATTTCTAATTTATAAAGCATTTTTATAATAATCAATAACTACCTATTCACATACTTTGCAAAATGGATGAAAGAAATTCATTAACTAAATACATTACATACATATATTTTTATTTTATTTTTTCAGATAAATTTATTTAATCAAATAAATACAACTTTTACAGATCTCAACGACATGTTTCAACACGCAGTGCAACGTTCACTGCTGTAAATTGAACTACGTAGCTGGTGCACGAATCACGTCAAAGCGTTGTTGGCACGTCATCGCCAACATCGCTTGCGATGGCAATGATTTACCGGCATTTGACCATAGAATCCTGTTCGAGCAAATGTGACTCGTTTCTTTCGTTCGATTGATTGATTGATCGTTANAATCAATCAATCGAACGAAAGAAACGAGTCACATTTGCTGGTCAATACTTTTGATGGAAGAGCTCAAACATGATGATTTCTATTGGAAATCCCGGCAGCTAGGTACACAGTTGGACGGATACAAAATAGTGGCAAAGGTATTATGGAGTGAGTGATGTTTTCATGGGGTACATTAAGATCCATCATCCCCATAAAATAGTTCCTTGCGTTTGCGTAATATGGGAAAACTCTATTAAAGTCATACATACATCTCTTGATGACAAATGTGGGATGATGTGTTTACATAGGGGATAATTCACAATATCTTAACGACCAATTCATCAAGGAGTGGTTCGAGGAGCATTCTGGTAAATTTCGAGTCATGTCGTGCTCTTCGAATTTACCTGATATGAAGGCAATTGAACCTCTGGGATTCCATCTGAAAAATTGAATTCGTGCTGCCACTTCGAATTGTGTAGGAATCTCAGGAAAGGATTGTGAATGCCTGGTACCAGATACCTCAGAGTACCTCAGCATATTTTCAAATGAATGCCTCGATGGGTTTTTGTAGTTTTGAATGCCAAAGATGGTCATACTTCATACTAAACGTGTGACCATAATGTAATGGAGGGGGGGAAGGAAGAGTGTGGAAGATGATGAATGTGCTGGGTGCCAAAGGTCAACGATTACAGACCAAAAGGTGGTATGACGTGATCCGAAGTGACTGAAGATTAAGTATTCATACAGTGGGGGCAGAGATAGGTAACTTGGATAGAAAAGCTGTTCGATGAGTTTTAAATGACGCATGAGGAGATTTGTGTGAAGGCTGCTCAAAAAGTTCTTTCTGATGGCTAAAAACAGTGGAGTGATGTGTGTGGACATGTTAGAACGCTTCGCAAATGAGTTAAATTTATTGGGAACTGTTGTAACATGTCATGAAACATGTAGTGTTTTTTTTACCTATGGCCCAGAAAGTAAGCGCCAGTTGATGTAGTGGAAATCTCCAGGACCCCCCAAGATCTCAAAAAGCATTTATGTCAAAATCAAAATTCAAAGCGATGTTAGTTTTTTCCTCAACGCTAATGGAACTGTAATACTTGATAGTGTTCCAGTGGTCAGACTGTTAATCTACACAAACTACGTTGAAGTACTAAAAAGACTTCCTGAAAAATTTAGGAAAAAAACGCCACAGTTTTGGAATGATGGAGGGCTTTTGCACCAGGACAATACATTGGCTCACACTGTTTTATCTGTCAAGCAGTTTCAAACCAACAAAAGGAATACTGTGTCGGGGCATCCTTCTTATTCTAAGGATTTGGCTCCATACGACTTTTTCTAAGCTCTTGCAATTAAATCTTGTTTAAAGGGAACCCATTTTATCTCAGTTGCAGAAATTCAGGGAAAAACGGAGAATCCCCTGAAGGGCTTTTCAAAACACTCGTTACAGTACTGTTACGAACAATGACAGCACCGAATGCTGAAGTGTGTGAATACTGAAGGGGATTACTTTGAATGTAATAATGTCCCTAAAAACTGATTCTGTTAGTGCAATGATTTATTGAGCCAAAGTGGGTTTTTTTGTGTGTGTGTGTCACACATCATATATTACAGCAATTCAGTGCTTCTCTCAAACTTTCAATATACGCGACCCACTATTCAATCATCATTTTCATCATGCTCCTCTCCAAACAATAATAACGTATTGAATTCAATAATATTACACTTTGACACTAAAGCTACAATACGACTTTAACTTCTTATGTGCCACATAGGTATATAAACGTCTCGCTCAGCCAAAACATTAAAGTTTTTAGACGTATATATACGTCTTTCCGAATTTCGATCTTTTTTGTGCAGAGCTATCCATAAAATTATTCCGAAGACTTTGAAATGCAATAAAAGAACCATGACAATGTTTGCGAAGGATTTACTTATTTCAGAGGATTTGCTTATTTATTTATTTTCTCCTTCCCCTCAAAAAAAAATCAAAATACGTTCGTCTACGTGGTAAACGTTGGCATTGGGGAGCGAATAGCTTAACTTTTAATCGGCAGTTAAGGAATTAATTATAAACCGTATAAATTATCAAGATAAATGTTAATACAAGCCCATGGGGTCATTGATAATTATCAAACTTGTTCTTAATTTAGTATTGTTGAATTAATAATAAAATATACATTGTACACAGTACTGATACATTTATAAGTGTATTATATCGGTGTAAATGTGTATTCTATATTTTATTATATCAGAAAGTATTTTGTTCGTTTACTTTCAGTAAATTAATAATTTTTTAAAATAACCTTTTGTTTTTGACTTTTTAATATGCTCGCCCCCCCTCGTAGTGTTATTACGCCCCCAAGGGGCGTGTACCACACAGTTTGAGAAACACTGCAGTTCGTTCATAAAAACTTGGCACAAAATGAGAATTATATTAAAATTTATAGCTTTCACTGTGTTACTGCTATAAAATGCAATGTTAATAACAAATACAGAATAATTTCTTGCTTTGCGAGCAATTCTTATTTTTAACATTCTGTAAATACATGGCTTGAAAAATTCACAAAAGGAATTTTTAATTTAACGATTCACAAACGGCTGAATTTTTTCAAACAATGACTTTTTACATTTAATTCAAGCGACTGAAAGGGGACTTCAACTATTTCTTGAGACTACTATCTCACTCCATCAACTATCTCTCTCCCTGCAGGAAATATTACCTGCAGAGAAGCCAGCAGGTAATATTTCCAGTTCCAATCTTGTTTTTATTAAATATAACGCTTCCTTTCCAACGCGAAAAAAACGAACTTAGAAAAACTGATTTAAATATCCCTTCGGAGGTCTTGAAAATCACACTACAATCAGGATTAACCCGGAAACGGTTGGAAGAGATTTTTTCTTGAAATCTATACCATTGTATCTCTCTTGGGAAACTTTTTTAGCTTCTAGTAGAATTGTGATTTCACTGCCAACATTACCATAAGAATGAGCTTGAAAACATCTATTGAAAAACTACTGCACAATAAAGCCATGCGCTTTGCATATGCAATAGTCATTGATTTACTTATTGGGGCAGGATAATCAATTGAATTTCAATTTATAGTGGGAATTCTTTAAATCTTGGAGTGAACTCGGAGGATAATCTATAATATAAAAAGAAGGTCGGTATATAATCAAAAAAACTTTAATTATGACACATATTAGTTATATTTAATAATTTTGATCTTTTTTAATAATAAAGGAAAAAAACGGAAAATAAGGAAAATAAAGGAAAAAACGTACTGAATTCATTGAAGATTGAAACTTAAAATAAAATAAAAGAGAACAAAGAGGAAATCAAAAGGAATTATGTTTTTTGCTTTAATGTTTAACTCAATTGAAGTTTTCATTTCAGCGTTTTTTAACACACTTTAATTAGCTTCACCTGTATTTTTGAATTTAATTTTTACTCCCTTTAAAAGGTCAGATTAATTCGAAATTTTGCACAATTCTCAAAGACTAATGACAATATAATAATTTAATAATTTTGTTCCATTGTCTGGATCAGGATCATCACGATTAACGATTTCCGATTTCCAAATTAGGCATCTAATTCCAGACTCCATTTCCAGATTTGGCAACTAAACTTTAAAGTTACGACCCTAAAACGAAAATGCTCCTGGTTTAAATAAATACAACGAACAAAAAAAGTGTTCCTTATGTGAAAAAGGGGAGGATGCGTCAGCAATTTCTTACCATAATATAAACAATTACCCAGTTTTTCTACAAAGGGAAATAAAAAAAAAAAAAGACTCGAGTATGAGGAAAAAATAATTTAGGTTCTAATTGCTTGAAACAGAGACATAAAGTCTGTTTTTCTAAATTATCTTGTCGCCTCATTGGAATTAAACATCATTCATTGCTTCATTTTACCTAAATAGCTAAGAATTTGTTCAGAGGTCACCGGACAAAAAAATAATTCCTCACGGACTCTTCAATTCAAAACGTGTACTTTTATGTCTAATGCTGATGCAAGTTTCAAAGAGAATATTGAGCTCTTTTTAGTGAAAAACATCCTTGATTTTACACCATCTACAGCATGAAATACTTCAAACTTAGCTTTTCTAGAATTTCTTCAGTTGGCTGATCATACATTTTGCAAACCAGGCTATATCGACGCATTGATAGGATGCCAATGGGTATTCAGATTCTAAAAAATGACGCATTTAAGGTATCCGACTACGTTCGGAACAAAAGCTTATAAATGGATAATATTCATGATATTTAGAGTCACTTAGATTAGAAAATGTATATAAAATTGTTTTAAAAATATTATTACAATAAAAAATTATTTAAGTACAATATTTTGACAAAAAATGAACATAGAATGACCCATTTTCAAAATAT
>BMAV01025351.1:20264-36346 GCA_019973955.1 Trichonephila inaurata madagascariensis | reverse complement strand
TAATAATATGTTGCCTGTATATAGCTCAGACCTCTGTACAGAGGCTCAACTAGAATTTTTGAGATATATAACTTAGAAGTGGATTTATCCATATTTTACGACTACAGAGGGGAGCAACTTTAAGAAAAAAACGCCGATAATATTATATATATATATATATATATATTTCAATGGGTAGTAACTCTGAAAATAATGTGAATTTTTCAAAAATCCTAGTTCAGACGCTCTGGAGAAGTCTTAATTTTATATAAGCGAAATATTATTATTTTGGAAGCATTTTTTATAAGAGGACAGCATTTTGAAAAAAAGATTATTCTAAAAGTTAATTTTTTTGCCAAAATATTGTATTTAAATAATTTTTTTTTGTCAAAATGCCCTTAAAACAATTTTATACAATTTTTAAAAACATCTATTTATGTGCTTTTTTAAATTCACGGTTCCGAACGTAGTCGGATACCTTAAGATTAATTCATCAAGGAATAAATAATAGTTTAAAAATCTAAAAAGAAAAAAAAACCGCTTTTGTTGTAGATCGAATTAAGAAATGAAAAATAAATTATTGTTTAAAATAACTATAAAACAAGCTTACATAGTTAATCGGAGTAAAAAATTAATAATTCTTATTATAAAAATAAAATGATAAACGAGAAAATTAATGACATTGTGGTAAAAGAGTGGGGTGCTTTGTACTACATTTTTACAGTAACTCATCATTTCGGAATAGAATTAGTAAGAAATTATTACAGAAGGTATCGAGCACCCCTCGCTTTTACCACAATGACACTAATTTTCTCATTAACAATTTTATCCTTATATTAAGAATTATTTTTTTTTTACTTTTTTACTTCGATAAACTATAAAAACATGTTTTTTAGCTCTTTTAAACTATAATTTATTCTTTCCTAGAATAATCTACATGTTTTATTTAGGAGTTGCACCTGGATATGTTAGTGCGTTTTTTTCTGTCCAAAATTCTGTATCTACAGTTAACTAAAACTGAACACTTGTCAATTTCCTTTTTTACAAAGTTTCCCCTTTCAAACGTTTTCAGTGTTTTATTGAAATAATGTAGGAACGTAAGTTATAAAATTTAACTACAGCTTTTGGGTTTTAACAAGGCAATAAATATTACATATTTATAAAATCTATCAGACCTTTCAACAAAAAATTGTCGGAATTCAATACTTTTGTAAAGGAAAAAGTAGCAAATGCGTTAATGTATCTCTTCTACAAATACAGATTTTCATACTTGATGTCTAAGTACAAAGCAATATTTTTTTAACTAAAAATCCTTTTAAAAAAAACTTATTCTGTAACAAAAACTGCATTTGTGCTTTTTCTGCGATGAAAACAAAAACAAAACAAACGAACATATAATAATACTCCTGAAGCAGCTATCGAGAAAAATTTCCGGTTTTGAATGCAGAGAAATGTGATTTTTATGTAAAATAAAAACTCTGAAATGGATGATTTGAAAACTTTCTCCCCGGAAGAGATTACTGAGAGGGAGTACTTCCGGATGATCTTCTTGCGTGACGTCTGCTTTTTCATTTCAGTTCCATTTTAAAGTCTTTACTGCCATTTTCTGTGTCTAAAAAACTGCGAATTACAACTTTTTGTGAATTATTCTTCTGGGTTTGGGGATGTTCCTTCTTTCTTATACATTATGGTATGTTACTTTGTATGGTAACAAAAGAAAAAGTATCCATATTTTTGCATGGAAGTAGTGAAATTAAAGAGAGTACTATGCATTTTGAAGAAGAACGTCTGAATTAGAAAATTTATTTTATGGCAAATATTAATAATTTCAACAAATTTAAATAAATATGTTGTATAATTACGAGCATAATATGCACTTCCTTATAATTAATTCTCTAGGTAGAAGTTCCTACTATTGTTTAATATTTGCAAACCTAGAATTAAAACTTCTGAACTATATCATAGCAATACTTTGAAAATAGCTATATATAATTGTTAAAATATTTCTAATGAAGAATGAATTGCTTGGCAATCATTATAGTCTTTCTTTCGTACATTTTTAAATAGTATAATTTACATTTAAGGACTTCTTTTTGCTAAGAATTATTTTAATCTTTTTGTAAAATGAAATATTTCGTAAATGTCACCATCTGTTTCCCTTTTTTATAGCATTGAAATACACTTAAAGTTATTTTAAAAGTTAATAAAAATATCGTTTTGAGAATTGATTGAATGCATTTTAAGCTTCTCTCTAAACAGAATAATATCCAGCATCGTGAAATTCAATTTAAGCCCACGTATATTAATTATTATGTTAACCCTTTCTATGGGCGTAGTAATTACCACCATTAGTATTAATTTTTAGATATCCATGATAAACTATTTTACCACTTTTTCTTTGCTCGTGTGTTGCCATCAATTAACAACTTCGGATAATTAAAAAATATATACAGTCGGACCTCTATATAACGAAGTTGTTAAATCCCGAAAAAAAGTCGTTATATGGAAAATTCGCTATATGTAGGTTCACCTTTTAATATAGCTTATAATTCGCATAAAACAAATTTTAAACACTATACATTAAAATAAGTAATTATTCATACTTTTTTGTAAATTAATATATATTTATTTTATGTATTTGAACTATCAAAAGAAAGAAACATTTCAAGGAAAATTTCTTTTGGCACCTTTATCCACTTCCTGAAGAATTAAATTTTTTCCTTGATGTTCAAGCACTTATGTTTTGACATTTTCGAGCTTCTAGAAACAAAGTCAACAGTCCTGCTGATCAATACTACAAATGAATAGAGACTAGTTCAAGGGCATGAGACAACTCAACTAAGGGAAAAGGGGATATCGAACATGTTTACAGTGAATTGGGCAATGGGGGTCAAAGATTGTACTTTTTGGATGAAACGCCCAGAATTCTATTGCTCTGGGCGAATTAGGCACCTAATAAAAACCATTTCAAAATTTATGACCATTATAAAATGTGTTTTAAAAATAGGGAGAAAAAAATTTGAATATCAAGAGAAAAAATTCGTTATACAAAAAATGCACTTCGCTATAGAGAGGTTATTTTACGAAGAAAATTGCGAAATGTTAAAGGTTCCAGGAAAAATTTCGCTATATAGAAAAATTCGCAATATAGACGTTCGTTATATGGAAGTTCGACTGTATATACAAGTCCTTACAGACACCCTGTTAACCCCTTCTACACACATAATTATGGGAAAAAGAAGATAAGTCAATGTTCTGAAGTTATTATTTCCCAGCCAGCTACCCTGATTTTTTTTTTTTTTTGTTTATTTTTCATGTATTTAAGGTTATAAAATCCTTGACATCACCAGAATTTCAAGTACATATTATTACAAGTAAAATCTTGAATTATATTTTGCAGTCAGTGTTTTTCGTCCACTATAGAAGTCTTTCATTAGTTTTAGTTCAAGCATTTTTACTCTTAGTGTGAAAATGTATTAACAACGCAAGAAGAATACAGTGGATGGGGCTAAAGATTTATTTTTAATCCTCCATATGGAGATGCAGACTTAGAACAAGGTAAATTTGATCCGCAGCCTAGCACTAGTAAATATGGGCTGTAATAGCATTTATCAAACTGTGGCGTGCCCTCTAAGGGGGCATAATAACACTACGTGGGGGGGTGCGAGCAGATCAAAGAGTCGAAAATAAAAGATTATTTTAAAACACTTTGAATTTACTGAAAGGAATCAAATTAAAATGTATTCTTAACTATTAAATGTCACATAATACTTATTCTATTACTTAAAAAAGCAACTTAAAATATTTATTACTTAAAAATAACCTATGCAAAATTCAATACTTATCTTGATAATTTGATCGGTATATAAATAAAAGTTCACACATATTGTAGCTTTAGATTAAAAGTATATTATTATTGCATCAAATACTTTGTCATTATGTGGTAGTGGGGGGGGGGGCACGATGAAAATTATGATGCGTGGAAAATTAGGGTGCATATATTCAAAGTTTAAGAAGCACAGGGCTGTAAGGAATGTATACAGGCGCTATCGTTTGTGTTCTACTACTGCGGATCAAAAGATAGCAGGACATGTGTGCACAACATGCAATGTTTCGTTACAGGTACCTCTATGTTTTTCAAAAATTTACGAACAATAATATTGTGATATATCATCTGTGAATGAAAAAAAAAAGCTATAATATACAATTCTTTTTCCAGTTTTTAGTGTTTACAAAATATATATATATATTTTGTAAAAATAAAACAAACAAACAAAAAGAAATAAAAAATATCAGGTTTCCTATGTTTTTTTAATAGCCCCAATGGGCAGTGGTAAGTATATTTGTAAGAGGATCGCGCCTCTCTCGCGGGCATTTGGAAGTGTGAGGGGAAGAGAAGAAACACTCGACATGATCCAACTAATCTATTTATTTCAACACAAAGAACATACACAGTTTCAACTAATAATAGTAAGTGAATGTATCAATGTTAACCGTGAAAGTGGAACAACGACAGTAAAACGTGAGTGATTAGGAGACTATCAAACTTAATCCTTATCTTATTTAAGGATCTAATATATCATCCGATTTAATCTAATCTCAATTCAATCTTAATGAACAATCGTCACTTTTAAGTACCCTCCTAATAAGAATCAAATCACTATAATTCTAATATGATACCTTCAGTAGCAATCTCACCTGGCTCGAGAATATCTTCTCTTCTTCTCTCTCTCAAGCTAGAAAATCTTGCCTATATTTATAGTAAATTAATTTAAATATCACGTTGTTCTTCCGAAGGGTTGGTTGTGAATAACGTGAATTGATAGCCCAAAGATTCCCCAAGAGGATTAGTTGGAAAAACGTGTATAAAGCTTTCACATACTTACCACGAACAAAATTGTGCTAGAAATCAGATCAATATTATCTAATAAGCTAAATTTCTTTTTTTAAATCAATTTCAATTCCAAAAAATATTTTAATGTACCTTTAAGAGAAATAAATGACCCGTTAAATAGTTAAATTATTATGCATTGTGGGCTATTTTTTTTTCTAACTTTTAAGTTAACACTCGGTGAAATCCTCTAATTCCACAAAAAGAATTGTCTTGGTTTTTATTTCTATTTGAATGGATGTTTCTCTCTTCTTAGTTATAAAAACATATAGATGCGCAGTTCTTTTCATATATAGCTGTAGTTCTTAATCATAAATAGATGTTGAAATGTGTGTGTGTGATTCTGTGTTTGAAATATGAAAGCGTAAAATATCTTCCATACTTTTAAGGTATCCGACTACGTTCGGAACCGTGATTTTGCAAAAGAGTATAAATGGATCATATTTATGATATTTAGTGTCACTTAGATTAGAAAATGTATATAAAATTATTTTAAGAATATTATTACAGTAAAAAATTATTTAAGTACAATATTGTGACAAAAATGAACATAGAATGACCCATTTTCTAAATATTCTCTTTTTGTACAAAATGCTTCTATTATAATGATATTTTGCCTGTATATAGATATGACCTTTCTGCAGAGGCTCAACTAGAATTTTTAAAATATATAACTTAGAAGTGGGTTTATCCATATTTTACGACAGCAGAGCGGAACAATTTTAAGAAAAAAACGCCGATAATTACTTCAATTGGCGGTAACTCTGAGAATAATGGGATTTTTTCAAATATCCTAGTTGGGACTCTCTGGAGAAGTCTTTACTTTATATAAGCGAAATATTATTATTTTAGAAGCATTTTGTATAAAAGGAGAACATTTTGAAAAAAGATTATTCTAAGTTAATTTTTGCAAAAATACTGTATTTAAATAAATGTTTTTTGTCAAAATATCCCTAAAACAATTTTATGCATGTATTCTAATCTAACTGACACTAAATATCATGAAAATTATCCATTTATGCGCTTTTTTAAAATCACGGTTCCGAACGCAGTCGGATATACCTTAAACAATTCATTAAATAGAGATATGATGTCTCAAATCTTAAATACATTTCAATATTATACAGCAATATATTTTAGCTTAAGTTTTTTTATTTAACAATATATATTACAAAATTCCTTTTATATGTTAGAATTTTTGTATTATCACTTATAATGCACTTTTGCGATGAAACAAATAAGTACTAAAAAGAAGGGAAAAAAATGGCGCATGCGTGTTAGAGAGCCATAATAACAAGAAGAATATTTCCGGAAATACTTGAAACATTCAATAAGAAATAAAAAAAGACAGGCGAAAATAAATCTGATATAATGAAACAAAAACATTCCTACATATTATTCCAAATAAATGGACGATATTGAACGCCATCTAATTTGAAACTGAATAGGTCAATAATATTGTCGAATATGATATCATCCGAAAGGGAATCGTATCTAATAGAAACATGAATGGGTATCCGGCAGCACGATCTAACAGTAACAAAGCTACTGATATGGGCATATGGACGAAAATACTTATTTTTTCGAGATTCCTGTACAGAGGAATGTCAGCTATGGCTGTATGAAAAGAAAAAGAAACATTGTTTTCTTCATATCTATCCACGCTTATAAAATCAATGATTGGAATTCCGAGAATTTTTCGTTAAGTGTAGACATATTGTAATCGCTATGAAAAGAAAGGACGAATGAATTCAGAAGCCTGTTATTCTTATATAATAGATTTATGATTTCTTTTTCATCATTTGAAACATTTTCATTAGAAGCAAAATAAGATTATTAGGACTAGTTTTCAAATAAAAATACTTTGATGTGTGATATCCTGAGTGTAGATGTGTTGACAATTTTGAGATAAAATCCTTTGTATATCATATAATTCTTTTTTGAGATTTAAGGATTTTCATTTAGTTTTAAATGGAATAAGCAAAAAGAGCTCTTTGGATTTTGGTATTTTTATATACTTTATTAAACATAAAATTTCAGAGATTTATATAAAGTTCATATTTTCTTCCAATTGTAAATAAACGAATAATTAACATTATACTTAATTAAAAAAATTCATCCAATATTCCTATGGTAAAAATATATAATGTTTACATTTTTTTAAATATATATTCAAGAGTTTTATACATGTACACAATCTTACAAATTAAAAAGAAATGTCGAAGTTTGAGTAAATAGATTATTATTTATCATTATTCAAAAATACGTAAGTAGTAAAATGACTATAATTATTGTACTTTATTTCTTTTGAATGCAAACACGCTTTTAGCTTTTACAAGCTGTTAACAATAAAAATTCATTTTAGTTTATGTGTTTAGCGAATAATATTTTTCTCTTTTCCTTAGTTTGCAATGATATTAAAATAATTCTGACACAATTAAGGTATCCGATTACGTTTGGAATTGTGATTTTGCAAAAGCGTACAAACGAATATTTTTTAAAAATATTTTGTGTTTTTTTAGATCAAAATACACGTATAAAATTTTTTAAGAATATTATTACAATAAAAAATTATTTAAATGAAATATTTTGGCAAAAAATGAACTTAGAATTATTTATTTTCAAAACATTCTCCTTTTATGAAAAATACTTCTATAATAATAATATTTTGCTTATATACAGCTAAGACTTCTCAAGAGAGTTCGAACTAGGATTTTATAAAAATTCACTTTATTTCCAGAGTTACTAACAATTGAAATAATTATTGGTGTTTTTTTTGTCAAAATTTCTCCATTCTGATGTATTAAAACATGCATAAATCCACTTCTAAGTTAAATATTTCAAATATTGTAGTCCAGACTCTCTACAGAGTTCTGAGCTATATATAGACAAAATATTATTAGTATAGAAGCATTTTACATAAAAGGAGAATGTTTTGAAAATAAATAATTCGCAGCTCATTTTTTGCCAAAATATTGCATTTAAATAGCTTTTTTGTGTAATAATATTATTAAAACAATTTCATACATGTATTCTAATCTAAACAACACTAAATATTTAAAAAAAAATATTCGTATGTACGCTTTTGTAAAATCATGGTTCGGAACGTAGTTCCGGGTAATCTAAATCAGTGATTATGAAGTTTGGTTTTATAATTAAAAATGATGTATTTTTAGTTATCTATTTATGGCTACAGCGATGCATTTCAACCTTACTGCATTTTCTAGTTTTAGTCACATTTGCAGCTGTAAACAAACCTAGAAGAATGCCAGTTGAGATCTGACATGTGCGCCAACCAACCTTCCGCGAGTCCAATCACCATAACCCTCTTAAAAATTGCCTATACACTGGATCTACTCTGTTGGTGGCAGCTGACATTTTGTACACTGACACATGTCTTCTAAGACAAATAAAAAATGTACATAATTATTTATCCAGCAGAAATAACGGCAAGGATATTATCCATCCGTCAGGTTCTTTCTTACATGTTGCTTAACGAGTGTCACAGAACTATATATTTTACATCATCAGCGTTACATAATAAGGCACCCCAATCCAATAACGCATAAGAACAATAGATTTATAAGCAGCGAGCTGGGTGGAGTGGTTGATTTGTCGCTGGCCTTCTGCAGCCAAGGTTGCAGGTTCAACCCCGGCCGAAGTTGGTGGATTTTCATGATACAGAAAATCAACAGCGGCCATATCGTATGATTATACGACATGTAAAAGATCCCTAGAGTGTCTGTTTGGCTTGGGTGCTTTCGGCAAAATTAAATCCTAGTACGGGTTCGCATCGTCAGAGCTCAAGTGCCTAATTCTATGGAGGAAACTGGGCGGCAAAATTACCGCGGCGATTGTCATCCGCCTCTATGGTGCCGCACTAAAAATAAATACTAGCTTCCAAGGAATGCACTAGGTCTGTAATGGAAAAACTGCAAATCCACAGACCATTAGAAATAAAAAAAATTATAAACATAAACTAAGAAGATTGTAAGTTGAAAGAGAAAAAATGATTACACCTGTTAAATAAGGTTTTATTGTACTAAAAATGTTTAATCCATAATGATTACAATACATATTTCGTTGTAACATATGTTCGGAATAAAATTATTACAACTAAGGGAAAATTATTGAAAAATTCATCTATATAAAGCAATAAAGACAACCAGAACATAAGGAAAACATTTGGTAATGTTTAATAATGCTTACAGTTTATAACGTTCCGTAAATGTATGCGTTATTGAATAACTGAATGAGAAATGGCATTTTAAACTGTAAACTTGATTGTGACGAAAAGTCAGTGACAAGCGTGATCGAATAATTAAAATTCATTGTTACAGGAAGAAAAGAATTTTCTGAAAAGCTTCTAATTAAAAGCATTTAACAGATATCATTGACATTTAGAACAATTAGCTTAATTTCCTACTGCCACCATTAATGAACTATTTTTTAAAAAAATTTAATTTGTTGGAAAGACGTAAATTTCTTCCTCTTTCTCATCTCATCCTTGTATTTAAATTATTTAGATTTAAATAAATAGTAATAAGCATTGATTTTCAATTAATGCGAAATTTATCTAATATTAAACTCTTAATCAAGCTTGTGATAAAATTTAAATCGATCTTCTATAAAATGAAGGCACTTAAACGCACTCTGATTAGCCAAATGTGATAGGTATACTGTAGCTCAAGCGTAAGAAGTGTACACCAGGTACAATGCATAAAACTGACATCCACGACTGTTAGACATCAGATGAATTCTTGCGGTAAAAACGAGCAGGCATAAATATAGATAAAAACGTAATGTGTGGAAATCCCATTTCCCATATTAATTTTCTCATCTTATTCTGATGTTTCGACTTATCTGTTGATCAAAAATAATAATACTCGGTTCACGCAATCATGTATTTTTAATTAAGATGTTAATTGACTTTTACTTAAACCTTTCGTATGTCATTTATTTCTCTTTAGAATTTATCGCAGAATTTTTATGCTTTATCAACAATTAAAAAATAGCATTTGAAGAAATATATTTTATTTCGCCGAATTTTACGTTTGCATTTGAATTTTAATGGTGGGAAGAACACTTTCCAAGAAACAATTCACCGTCATAAAGAAAATTAAATTTATTGGTGATTATTTGCCATGAAAAGATAAGAAGCATGTTTCAATGCATAAGGAGACATAACATTCTGCACACATCTAGTAGTCCTCTTTTCTTGTCCTTTTTTTCTACTTCATTTATTACATCGCCTATAGTTGTAAATCATCTTTGGCATATGATTTCCCACAATAGCTAAGCACACATCATCCTGAACAACACACTTTTTTACTTGGAATCTAGCAAGACGTCCTTTCCTTTTTCTTGAGGAATATTCGTTTATTAGATGACGAGCTACGGAGAACGTGCTCGTTAAATCAGTGGGTCCGAAAGTCTTGTGGGCGGTCACAGCAGAAACCACGGGCACAGGGGGATGGAGAATATTTACCTTCCCAACAGTTCCATGCCTAAATGGTGGAGGGGGAGATAGGTGGTGTCGCTATCTGTAGTGTAGAAGTCCAACCTGTCACAGAGGCTCTGGTAACTTTCATTTCTTCCCTTCGGGAAGGATACGACAACAACAACAACAGATTACGAGCTAATGCTTTACAGAATGTTAGTTGGTCTAAAATTCTATTTTTTATTCACTTGCCACAGTATGGAACTGTTTATGAGGCAAGGTCAATAAGAAAATATAAAAGATACGATACCACCATTTTACAGATCTTCCTATTTTGTATCTTTTTTTATCTTTGATCGAAGCGGTGAACCCCTCCCATGATATCGTTACATACATCGACAGCTTTTGGGCCAAGTACTTCTTTAGTACCATCGTTTTTTTTTGTCCAATTTACAGATATCGTAATCTCTGGCTAATGAAGAATAGTACAAAACTGAAGCGGGAATTAGTCTTCCCATTGTTATAATAGCAAAGTCAATATACTATAATAGGTCTACGAAAGGATTAATCTTACAAAAGCTTCGGTTTCATTAAAATACTATATTTTATTGGATTTCTATTTATATAATACTCAGACATCTATATGATTTATAATACAAAGATATAAAAATAATATTTATCTACTCAAATTCTTTAATATCATTGTATATAATCTTACCATTTTATGTTAAATTGTTATTATATTCAATTTATTAGTACTCAAGATCAAATTTTATCGAATTATTTAGGTAAATAAAAATATATTTCGATTCTTACTTCGTTTAGAGGGAATTTTACTTTCTAAAGATTCTGGAAATATAAAAGAGTGTTTTTCAGAATAAAATTAACCCTAACAGTATAATATTAAAAGTAATATATGCGTGTAATTAAATAAAACTCTTTACATTTAAGTTGCACTATATTAGTACTTATATTTCTACTGAGAACACCATATTGCTGTTATATGATAAACTCAAAGAATTCTTTTAAACAACGAAAAAAAATATGTATCTTTAGATTTAATGTTAAGATAATTTTCGGGAAATTCTCAGGCAGGGATTTCTCAAATAATTTTTTTTCAAATTTTTTATCGGCTAACACTGCGAGTTTTATGTTTCTGTGTTGCAATACCTAGAAAAATAAACAAATCCTTTTCTTCAAAGTTCCTTTCAATCTTTCCGGACGGAGCAAAATTTCAACTCCATACAAATTCAAAATAGATCGGAAATGGAGACATTTTCTTTTCAGTGTCTACCACATTTCAGAAGTTTGCAAATGCATGTATACAAAGAAAAATAAAAACATTGTTGAATTATACTTATTATACGTTTTCTTATTTAGTTAATTCATTAAACTGAAGATCTTGTTTTTAGAAATTAAATAAATATTGTAAAAAAATTATTTTTTTACAATGTAAAAAATTTTTAAGAAACACAAGATATTTGAAGAAAAAAAAATTCTTATTCCAGAAACACAAAAAGTATGGAGTATGGTGTTAAAATTTAAAACGTGTTTAATTTATTTATTACAAAAAACCTGCTTAAGATTATTAAAATATTTTGTACCTCCCATACAAATATCAACTGTCGGTCTTTGATTTAACATACAGGATGTTATATTTATGCATCCAAATTAATTACGTTTATAAGCCCACAACTATTTTTTTTAAACTTTTAATCCCTTTAATGCCCTTAAACATCAAAAACATAATTTCAAACTTTAAAAAAATATTTTGGGAAAATTATTTCTATAGATAAAACAATTATAAAAATTGAAAAAAAAAATTGTTATCAGTCTGAAAATGAAACATAAAATAATGACTTGTGAAATCGGAAATGTTTTCGGAAGTGTGAAAAGGGAAACTTTTAAGAAACTTTTTTTGCAGTTTCCATGGAATCATTTTACATACTTTTTTAACTAAATCATGTAAAAGGAAAGTGAAACTCTTATTTTTAAATTCATGTTAAATAAGAAACACACAAAGCAAAGTTCGATTAAAAACAGCACCATGTATTTCATTAATTAAACACAAGAAGGAAGAACTTTTATGATTCTGTTTCAATTCAACATATGTTACTAATTCGTATAATTTATTTTTTTATTTAGTATTTTTATCAATAGATTTCTGTTACTGCGTTTAAAACTAAAATTTTGACTGACATAAATAATGTACACCAGGTATTCTGGACGACTGCGCCGTGGCATCTTTCTGTGCCATCAATTTTTTTAAAATATACTCTGAGAAAAAAATTAAAAAATGAAGAACAGTATAATTAAGCTATTTTATAGAAACAAACTATTTATAAAATTATTTTTACTGATCATTCAGTTACACCAGAGGAGAGACTTAACTTTTTTATTCATTCTTCACAAATTTAGATAAAAAAATTTGATTGGGTTCTCAATCCATTTGTGATAACGGATACATCTGTATACGAATTAAATTAGAATGAAGAGGAAGAATTAGTTTCATTCTGTAATAATCGAGATTAATTTCAAAACATTTGGAAGTATCAATTATTTCATATTGGATTAAAATTAGAGGCGATTATCTCATAATAGCTAAAATAAAAGCTTCAAAAATATTAATACGATCTTCTACATTTTATTTGCGGGAATTCGAATTATTAGCATTAACAAATATAAAAATGAAAAAGAAAAAAAAGATTGTGGCTTTTAAATGTAGATGACGAAATGAAAGTGGCATTATCATTTTTACGACCCAATTTAAACTGAATTATCAAAAACCATCAATCTCAAATTTCGAGTTAAATGTATTCTTACAGTTAATTACTCAATAAACATTTTGTCTTTGTCATAAGTAATATTTTATTTAACACAGAAAACTATTGTCATAAACTATTTTATATACACATAGAGTATTATAAATAAGTAAAATTCTTTTAAACATTTTATTGTTAGTGTGCCGCCAAATTTTGAAAGTGTTGAAATAAAAAATAAAAAAAAATAAAATAAAAAAAAACACGAACTGCAACGAAAAAATGTTTGAGAATCATTAATGCACAATAATATTTACAAATTTTACTAAGATTTCTTGTTACCATTAGGTCTTTCATTTTATTCTTATTTATGCAATTGTTTTGAAAAATAAGATCGAAAAATGAGTTTAAACATCTTTCTTACAATCATCTTTTAAATAAATATACTTTCAATCTTATAAGCAAAAGCTAGAAATTATAATTTTTAAATTAAAAAAAATTTTATTTTAAAATAAAATTGAGAATTAATTATTAGATCGATACATTTAAATCTATAAAGCATGTTTTAAATGTAAGTAATAGTGTAATTTTTCTAACATATTTAAATGCTATCCTTGGAAATTTGGTTTCCACTAAACCGGATACCTTGGGTAGAAGAAAAATTTTACTCTAAACTGTATCATATTAAAATTTAAATTTCTTATTTTTGCGTAGCATATTTTTTCTACAATACTTTAATAAAAACTCCTTTGTTGGTTTACTGGTATGTTTAACAAATTTGAAATTACGAAATATATAAATTTTTAATTTATTTTAGCCAGTTAATAAGTAAATAAGTTCAAAATTAATGCAATGGATTCAAATTCATCGTTATGACTGATTTTAAAAAAAAGGAACGCATCAAGGCAGCTCTTTGTTTTAATAAAATAAATCCTCTATAAGGAAACAACTCAAAATTTTATTTTGGAATAAAAAAGTATAAATAGAATCTTTTCCTAGGCCTTTCTTTTGAAGTATTTTACATTACCCAAAAGAAAAGAAAGCATAACAATATCTATTTCCAGGAAAAAAATTACAACTCCAAAGTTGGATCATTTTATGTGGTATATATATTCGTATATTTGGAATGACGTAAGCTTCTTTTCAACTTAATGGGGTTCCAATCGTATCTGTTTCTCTTCGGAATAAATTACGTCAATATCGAATCATCATTCATAGTTTCAAAGGAATATGTTATTGGGTTTTTGTTCTCTTTCCAATACATGGGCTTCTTTCATTAAATGGCAGAATGTTCGATTTCTGATTTCCATTATGGGAATATTTAGTTTCGTATTAAGCACAATTCTATTTCGTTTAATTTGAATATATACAACTTATCGCATACTTTAGCCATTCTATTATTCTGATTTTTAGCGTATCGATTTTTTTATTTGGTTGTGTAGCTCTGATTTGTTTTATTTCAATTATATACCTCAGATATGTTATAAAATATTCTGAAATATTATTCTTATGTCTTACCCCTTTACTTGTCATTTATAGATTTTCGTTATTTAAGTAGGTTACTTATGCGTATGTAATTTAAGGACACATAGTTCGATTTATAAGAAAACAAAAATATTAAATAAATTATTATTCAATGGTTTTCACAAATATTTTGTTTGACCCCTATGTATATGTATTAAGTAAGGCATTTGTGCTATTTATGATAGCTGTGTACAAACAAAATATCACAAAACGCTAACATTATTTTTTGAAAGAAACATTTTAAAATGCATGATGTGATTTCAAGATTCTACTCTTCCTATGATAATTCACATCTACACATGGAATGTGATTTATAACTTCGTCAATCTAGCAAATGCAATAAAAGTTAGAATGGTTTTTGTGACACCATGACTGATATTCGTAAAATTATTTTTTTTATTAATGCTTACTTAAAACTTCTAGAAAAATAATATTTTCCCTTAATGGGCTGCATATTGGTAAACAAGGCTTTTCAGACATGGCAAGTTCCCTATGTGACAGCCATTTCAAAATGGCACCATCTATCGGCGGCTCTCTCTACCAAACTTACACGTTTGAATTAATTTAAGTTCAAGTTCTCACCGACACTAAATGTTACAGTGATTTAATTTCGAGGAGAGTACCAAACCCAAATTGATACGAAGGTATCATCTGTATGTCACATAATCAAATGGCATGCGTACCTACGATTTTCATATCCAGAAAATCTAACGATGCAGGAGAGACCGAACCCAAAATCTTGAGCGTACGAAGCGGGCAAGCTATCTCTAAGCAACCGAGCCAACTCCGAGAAATATATATATATAAATTCTAAGTTCAAGTTGAGTAGTATATTTTTAAAAACAGTGGAAAGCAAAACTTTAGTGACATTTTCACTCTGTTTTTAAACTTATAAACAAAAACAAGTAATATAAAAAAAAATTAAGTCAATTTCTACTTTGAATGGGTGTATAGAAAGTATTTTTATAATTGAAAATTTGAATAATATATATACACTGGTGTGCAAAACTTAAGCAACAATGTAAAAATTTAGCAGATAGCGATGAAATTGCAGAAAAGGAGGTCTGGAGATTAGTAGAGGGAACACGTAAGTCAGTAGAAACATCATGCGTATGCAAACATCAGGAACAAAACGTCAGAAGCGATGTGAGCGTATGCAAAACGCATGATGTCGGCGCGCGCTGCTCAACAGTAGAATGAAATGAAGGACGGAGACGCAATTCACCATATTCTCTGCAAGTGCCAGTGAGCCAGTTCGTGAAATATGGCTAGAAGAAATCACCTGGACGACTTCACACGTAGAAGAATGATCGGAAAGCTGGAGGAGGGGCATACTGTCACCAGTGTAGCTGCAGAGTTCGGAATCAACAAAAGTGTCGTTTCGCGCGCTTGGAAAGCGTTCCAAACCACAGGTACAGCTGTTAGAAAGATTGGTGGGGCCACCCGAGGACGATAACTGCAGGGGATGACCGATATATCATCCTGCAGG
>BMAV01025350.1:0-13551 GCA_019973955.1 Trichonephila inaurata madagascariensis | reverse complement strand
AAAAAAAAAAATTCTCTTTTTCTGGTCAGAAATTTTTGCAAGCATATTTTTGTCTTTTTGATGCCAAATTACAAAAATTACTTTTAATTGAATATATTACATTTTTAACACCCTTTTATAAGCTTCACTTGTATGTAACAAAATCTTTGCACTCAGTTTTTACCCACTTTAAAAGGTCAGATCAATTCGAAATTTTGCTCACTTGACAGTACAATAATTAAATATTTTTGTTCCAATGTCCTGATCAGGATCATCAGGACTAACGATTTCCCATCCCGCATCTGGCGACTAATTCCAGATTTGGAGAATAAAAGATTAAGTAACACAATTTAGTTCTATTAACTATGTGAAAGGGTGTTTTTTAAAACTAATTTTTTCCAATGATTATGTGTCCTATTTAGATGTTTTTTTGACAAAGGTCAACCTCTTAGCTCTGTTCACTCGAGATATGAATAGTTTCTTGAGGGCAACTCGGCCATGATAGTCATTCCTTTTTTCAATATCTCAGAAACACTTTTAGCTATTTGTGAAGCTTATAGTCTTGGATTTTTTTATTGAGCGTATTACAGAGCAAGATTCTCGAGGTAACCCTGCAGACGGGAGGCTGGATCTTGGCTTGGACATTAAAATTTTAGTTGATTTGTAGTTTATGAACACTTTTTGAATCAATGAATGTCTCCTATTAACAGTTTCAACAATTGCTTTAAAAATTTCCCCTTTTCTGAAGATTTATGATTTTTCTTTCAATAATATATCTATCTCTTTTCTGTTACCTGCCATGGAACCACAAAAGGGTTCAAATTTCAAATAAACTGTAAAAGAAGCTTATAATTACTTAAAAAAAAGTTTTAGTGCAATTATTTTACAATAAAAGGACTTTAAAAGCTCTATTTTGTAAGTGTACGCAGACTTTTTGCACGGATAGTTTGTGATTATTTGGTGGTCATTCTTGTTTTTTCTTGTTAAGGTGAATTTTGTTGCCGTTGTTTAAATGAGGAAATTTCGAAGAGCTGCTGACAAGTATTTTGATTTTCTAAAGCGAGAATTTTAATAGTAATTATAGCATAAACATGCAAGATGATTGCCTGTACGCAGATTTTCGGAGGCAGGTGTACTTTAACTGACTTGTCTAGTTCTTCTATGAAATAACTGAATTATATACACTTTGACGGTAACATATACAATGAAACAAAAAAAAAAAATGTATATACTTTTGCGAACAGTTAGAAATGGCTATTTTTAGACAGGAAATTTAATTTATGAATAATTAAATTTTGTTATAACTGTTCAACCAGTGCTGTCTGCTTCTATATAACGAGAGAGTAAATGAAATTCTTTATTGAATTCTCAGTAGAATGCTGTGTCTTCGACAGAGTATGCAGACAGTAGAATGCAGTGTTTTCGATAGACCTACAGGGGCAGTTCAAAATCTGCATTAATAGGATAAAAATGGGCTTTGTTTAGTCAAAAACTGAATAATCTAACAAAAAGGATTAATATTTATATTAGGGATTGATAAGTAATTCTTGACTCATAAATTGGAGATAGAAATATTCCAATAATTCTCCCAGTCCTGACAAACCGTTCTATTAACTGTTTCTTGCAATGGACAAATATTAGTCTCAATTTACTGTGGTCACTCTCACAGAGACCTTGTACAAACATTTTCTTTGTGGATCTACCTCTTAATTAACCATTTCTATAATTACACCTAACACTAGGTGTTATGTGATTCCCCGTTTCATTTTGTTATTCGAACGTAATTTCACTGGATAAAAAAAATATATATATATATATATAATGAAAAAAAAATAAAACTACCATAACGAAAGTTGCCGAGGTGTACGAATGAAGAGCGGAAACGTGCTTGCAAAACATTTAGCTTCTAATACACAGCCAACAAATATGCCTAATCTTACGTAATGAAAAATTGGTAAACTTTATTTGGTGACATTAGGTTTATCTTTCGTTTAATGCTATTAGAATATTTCAGTAATGTGAAAATTTTCTTAATTTTGTACATTAATGTTCATATTAAATTAAATATTTTTAAGTTGTCATTCAAGAATATCTGACTGAATAATTATTAAGATAGGTGGTTATTTAATAAGCAATTATTCAAATATAATTGAATTTCTGCATAATTATCTTCATTATATGTAATAATATGTAAAATAATCAAAAAACAAATTGCTGTCGATTTTGATACAAATAAAGAATTTCGTTATTAACAACCTCAGTTGATTTTTTTGGTTTCTCAAGTTGCTAATATAATCCTTGATATCCTGCTGCATAATCTTATGTGATTACTTTGAAATTTTAATGCACGTTCTATGTCAGGATCATGAGTAAGAAAATGCGATTCCATACTTGCAGCAAATTTCAAACACTTGCAAATTAAATCAGCTGTTAATAGCTGAACTTCACCTTCGTCATTATCATTAAGTGTCAAAAATTTGATCAAATCTCGTCCTCATCCAAAGGGCACGAATCCTCAATTTTTTTTTAAAATTCGTGTGCAGTCTTATTTCACAAAATCGTGTAAAAAAAAAAAAGTCATGCATATATATGTAACTCAGGGGCATAGCTACCTCCGTATCAATGATACAGGGCCCCTAAAACGTGTAATCAAAAAATTGCAACATATTAAGGAGCTCTTAGAAAGGTTCCCCCAAGGAACTGTGATACAAGGCCCACTCAGGAGTAGTTATGCTAGTGATGTAACTATAAACTTATGGGCACAGTAGACCTTGGTCCGCCATAGGCTGTTGCGCCACTGAGTTTGAGTTAAATAATTAAAATTAATATTTACTCAAAATTCGAATCTTCTTTATTTATAATGTCTAATTCACAAATCTGCATACCCTATTTTGAAACACGCGTCTCATTTCATCTTTTTCTAAAGAACTAAAAACATCATTTTGATAGATTTATTAGTGATTCTAGGTAATAGAATGTCATAATTACTTGGACGTGCCTTACTCTAACCAGTTTCAAATATTTCCTAAGCAATGATGTCACTTCTATAAATAACTTATATAATACATAATCACATGCTCAAGTATTGGGAAATACATTACGTTTATCTTTGCATATAAAAATCTGGAATTCGAATAATTCCCTCTCTTGCATTTTTACTCTTTGAGCGCTGCAAAGTTTTAACACTTCAGATACTAAAATGAAATAAATGATGACGTGTGATCAATAAAAAAAGCTTTTTATTTTTCTGCCACAACTATAAATTAAGCAAAATGAGTACCATCTCAGCGATATGTTTCATATACATACATGATTATGATCAAAATTTTCGGTTGATTTGTCGAATCGGCCGCTTTTCGCGCCAAGTGTTTTCTCGCCAAATCGATAATTGCGCTAAATCTGGTAACCCTTCTGAATTTGTTCAGTGAAGGAGAAGTCGTTTTTGACAAAAACGCGCCAAATAAGAGTTTTCTAAATTTGGCGGAAAAGCGGCCGATTCGACAATTTCACCAAATTTTCTAATGACTAAGCAAGGCTTTATTATGTAGAAAAATAAAAATTGTTTAGGATAATTATGAATGCTGATCATTCACACATAGCTTTTAATTGTCTGCACAATCACACTTTACTGTACAAATCATACTTGCACCTTGCAAACCTTTAACTTAGCAAAAAAGTTTTATTTTTTAGCACATGCAAAATATTCCATTCACACATATTTAAACTTTTTTGATATCCAAATTCTAATATTAATTTATCTCCTTCTATAATATTACCACTTTTTTTTTTATGAGATAGAAGGTAAATCATTTTAAGAATATCTTGATGACTTTAGGAGGTAATATTTGAAATCCATGATATTATAAGTATAACCCTTAATCCAACAACATTCATAAAAACTCATATTTTCATCTGGTTTCACCTAAGGTCTAAAAAAAAAAAAAAAAAGAAAATAAGTTTTATTTTAATTTAAAAAAAAATATTTTATCTTGTAAAAAGATATAACTTTGTTAAACTGCGAATAAAACTTGTGGAAAAATCAGTTTCATTTATGTAATAAATTCCTTACTTGGGAAATAATTTTTGAAATAATGAAAAATGTTTAAATCATTTGGTATCTAATTATTACACAAATAAATAAAAGTTTGAGGAGTTTTGAAAAAAATGACTGGATACAAAACCTTTCCAAAATAATATATTTTAAAAAAATTCTTTGTCGTTGCATTATGTAAATATCTTATTTATGATAACTGTTTCACTATCAGATGAATAAACAAATTATTTATTTATTAATGAATAAAATTTTTAACATTTAACTTTTCAGCTACAACAATAAATTTTAAAAGTAGATTAATATTAAGATTTTTTTTAAAATTGGTTATTAATAAGATAACTTCAAATATTGAGAATAAATTTTTCAGATAAGCTATTTATATATTGTTTAAATATGCATTAAACAAATCTTACATAAAATGAATACTTACACTTTCATATCTGCCCCTATTATTATACTGTCCTCTATTACTGTACTGCCTCTGTCCACCTTGACCATATGGTTTTCTCGTTAAAAAATTCCCTCTAGAAGTTTTAGAATACCTAAAAGACCCATAGTTGTTTTTATATCTTCCTGGGGAGATATAAGGAGTAGTATATTTAGAAGTATTTGAAGAAGTTCCACTTCTTTTCTCGTCAAATTGTTCATTTGTGAATGGAAATGTAAAGTCATCTTTAACCATTGGAGATTCTTTAGTTCTGTTTTCCCTCATTCTTACATGCATATCTTCACGAGAAGTAACTTCAGTATATTCCTGGTATTTATCGAAAATCTCACTATTTCCTCTTTGATTTTCATAAGAATTATTAGAAATATTACAATTAGATGTTTCTTCACAGTTGCCACTTTCATACTCATTATTTTTGTACCTAAATCTAGGGTTTCTATTAAAATTAGAATTATAAGAATTTGTTTCCATGAAATTATTTTTATTTTTTCTCGGAAACATTTTCTTCTTAAAAGTAGGTCCTGAAGTTATATTTCCTCTTTGGAATCTCAATTTGGAGTCAAAATTTTCATTAAATGATGCAGTAGATGTTGAAGGTTCACACAATAAGTTATTATATGGTGGTGGATCAGTCATAAATGAGCCAATATCAGAGGGTGAAGCAAATGTTTCAGACACCCTGTTCTTCATAGATGCATTTCTTTTATTCCAATTACCACGGCGATTTGCATTTAAGTTACTTGATACTCTTTTAGATCGTAGGTTTTCATTATAATTATTCGTATAAGAAGTATTATTTAAAGGTACATATGGATTACACATAACAGGGTTAGATACAGAACTATTCATGGAGAAAATAGGATTGATTTCAGGATAAAAACCATGGGGCTGAATCTCCCATGGTTCTCGAATCCATGGATTAATATCTAAATGTGATTTATTTGGTTCTATACTTGTCTTGTTCTTAAGTGATTGAAAATTTCCTTTGTGAGTATCTTCAGTCTTTTGCTTAAGCGATTGAGACTCTTCTTCACCAGATTCTTCTTCAGTCTTTTTCTTTACTTTTAGTCGTCTTTTTCTAAAATATGGGGTAGGGTTATCTGTGACATCATTCAATTCTGATCTATTTTCATTAAAAACTCTCACTTTTGGTAAATTTGGGATTAATTTATCCATATACTTATCGCCAGTAAGTTCTATGCCTTCTTTACTTCTATCAAGGGTGGCTAGCTGATATGTCATTTCACCTGGGCCTTTCATTTCATCAGGTACTTTAATTATCATTATATTACATGGAGTACTAGTTTTGGAAGATGAAAGAGGCTTTAAACATCCATCTTCTGGTAACTCCCTTTTGTGTTGTTTCATTGCACACATCAGAACTAAAATAAACAATTGGATTTATAACAATGATTTAAAGTAAAGAATTGTATTAAAAATAATATATACAATGATCTAATTTGCAAATAATTATTGTTACAGTGAAACTGATGTAAATTTTATTTAAAAAGGCCACTAAAATTTTATGTGAACATATTTATGTGACTATTATCAAAACAGAGAGTGAATTCTAGGTTTAAAAATAGATTAAATGTACATAAAATGATATACAATTGGAATAACAAAAACAAAGATTTGCACCAAATTAAATTCATATCCTGCTAAAAAATATTGAATGAGTGATTTTAATGTATAATGTATTAAGGTTAAACAATATTTTAATTTTCACTAAAAATTCAAATGAGGTAAATTACTATCTCTTGGATCCAAATAAATCAAAAGGTAACTCAATGAGATATATTATTAGATAAAGTTTCAAAATGAGATTTGTTGCCATAGGCCTTTATTGTAACTCAAGACTGACATTAATTCAAACCAATTATGGTTTTAGAATGTTATGTTATGAAAATACCAATTAAAGAATTAAAAATTTTACCAGAATTGTGGGTGTGTAAATTAATTGTCTACCTGTTCTTAAGTTAAAATTATATAAATTTTGCAAAACTCTCAAAATGCAATTTTGGGTACTTACGTATTAGCATCACAGTAGTAAAATTTACACCACACAAATTGTGCCATTTCCTACCCAAACCTGACCGTTTTTTTTTTCTATTAAAGTACGTAAGTCTTTTAGTTGTTTTGATATGCAGTGGTGTAATGGAGAACATTTAGGCCCCCCTGCAAAGTCAGGTTTTGGGCCCTCAAGTTGGATTTTACAAAGGTTAGGTATTTTGTGGCAGTCAGGCTTTGGGCCCCCTAGAACCTTGCCCCCCCACAATGTGGGAGTGTACGTTACGCCACTGATATCATGGCACTATTCATGATAAGCAAATTTTGCTGTGGTGACGTTAATACATTAGTATCAAATTTTGTACAAGTGTTCCAGTTTAATTACTTACCTTCTTAAGTTTATCCAAAAAAGAAAAAAAAAAGTAACAGGAAAAATCTAAGAAATGATTAAGTAATATTTGTATATGAATTGGAAGAATAAATTATATATATGTAAGTTAGTCCATCAAATACTTAATGAATGACCAAATCGCACACATACAGAAGGCCACAAAAGTATTTGTACACTTGCAATTTCTTATAAAATTTAATGTTTTCGACTAATAAAAATTAATGTATTGTAACTGTAATTTTTTTATGATATCTACAACTTGTTCTTAATGGAATGACATAATTAATTTTTTAAGACTAGTATAACTATTTTTTAAAAATTTAATTAAAAAGCTACTAAAAAATTACACCACAAAAGTCTTTGTACAGTTAACAAAAATCTAAACTTAACTTTCAATATTGTATTTCTTTCTTAATTTAGTACTTAGTAGGATACCTTTTAGTGTACACAACAACTTTTAAGCATCTTGGTATAGATTTAATCAGTTTTTTGTAATTTCTGCATCGATTTTCCTCCATTCTTCTGTGATTATTGTTTTTACTTCACATTTTGTGTTTGTTTGTCATGTTTTCTTTTTTTTTTTTTACATCAAAATCTCACCAAATATGTTCTACTGGGCTAAATAAAGTGATTGAGGAGATGTTTTCATAATTTGGGGACTCTTATAAAGATGCCAGTGGCGTACATTGAGAGCAGTGTACTTGGCGTCATTGCCCTGTTAAAAAATTAAGTCATCTCCAATATCCAAATTTCAAGTGGATAATTTAAAATTTTTCTTTAGAATATTTAAATAGAGCTCATGATTCATGCCATAAAAAATACCAAATTACCTAATTCTGAAGCAAATTTACATCCCTACGCCAGAACACCTTCACTTCTATGCTGAAGCATGGAGGTGGAGGAGTTCTTGTTCTACATAAATTCATGGGATTAAACTCCTTATTTTTTCATTTACAAGCTATTATAGGCCCATCAGAACCAAAAATGTTGAATTATCTGCCATCCCAATCAATTTGCTGTCAATTTTGAATTTTCTGAAACTTAATCCTAAGAATCTAGCTGGATCAATAAAACATGGAAGTGGAAGTGTTCTTGCGTGGGGTGTAAATTGGCCACAGAATTACGTATTTTTTGCTGATATTGTGAATCATGAGCTCTATTAAAGTATTTTAAAGAGAAATTTTAAATTATCTACCCAAAATTTGAATACTGGAAACTTCACTTTTTAACAGGATAATGACGCCAAGCGCACTGCTCTCAATGTACGCCACTGGTGTCTCTATAACTGTCCCCAAATTATGAAAACACCTCCTCAATCACTTTATTTAGCCCACTAGAGCATATTTGGTGAGATTTTGATGAAAAAAAAGAAAACATGACAAAAAAGCACAAAATGTGAAGTAAAAACAATAAAAAACAATAAAACTCCTCAATCACTTTATTTAGCCCACTAGAGCATATTTGGTGAGATTTTGATGAAAAAAAAGAAAACATGACAAAAAAGCACAAAATGTGAAGTAAAAACAATAATCACAGAAGAATGGAGGAAAATCGATGCAGAAATTACAAAAAAACTAATTAAATCTATACCAAGACACTTAAAAGTTGTTGTAGACACTAAAAGATATACTATTAAGTACTAAATTAAGAAAGAAATACAATATTTAAAGCTAAGTTGAGATTTTTGTTAAGTGTACAAAGACTTTTGTGACATAATTTTTTAGTAGCTTTTTGATTATTAATTTCTTAAAAAAAAATAGTTATACTATTTTTAAAAAATTAACTATGTCATTCCATTAAGAACAAGTTGCAGATATCATAAGAAATTACAGTTACAATATATTAATTTTTATTAGTCGAAAACATTAAATTTTATAAGAAATTGCAAGTGTACTAACACTTTTGTGGCCCACTGTAGGTACACTATCAAATGATTGGATCAAAATTCTTATAAATGCAAAAAATGCCTGCATTTTTCAAAATTACTTGGGGATGAAAATTAATGATTTTTGAATAATGTAAAATTCGTAGAAGTATCAAAATGTTATATTTTCAGATATGGTGGGTATGAGATTCTAAAGTGTAAAAAACAAAACAGAGTTGTAACCTAAATATCAGCTGTTACTCACAGAGAGAGTGAAATAAGACTTTGGGAATGGT
Organism: Trichonephila inaurata madagascariensis; assembly: GCA_019973955.1. Taxonomy (NCBI): domain Eukaryota; kingdom Metazoa; phylum Arthropoda; class Arachnida; order Araneae; family Nephilidae; genus Trichonephila; species Trichonephila inaurata. The sequence goes on along the minus strand of BMAV01025350.1, from coordinate 4,509 downwards.
CTGCAATACACAACATTAAATGCAGAAATCCTACAACTTTTCGATGGCAAGTGCACTCGGAAAAGAACCCCCCTCCCCCTTCGTATCTTCTCTTATTGAAGAATCATTCAAAATTTTTGATACTGATCACCTTTAAAAATTTTGCAATAAGTATTTATACAAAAGTTTTGTTCCAAAATGAATCAACCTGCATATTTTGAAATTCTTATCAGAAACCCCAAACAACATATGAAAAATTGGAATGCAAATGAGAGCCAAGAAAAGAATTGAAACTCCAATACTTGGATAAAATAGAGATTAATAATGTGGTAAGTAGCTAAACAATATTAAGAGTTTTTTGATTGGTGAATTTTTTGAGTGATCAGTGCTACAATTTGATAACTCTCTCTTTATAAAAAGTTAAGCCTTTCTTTATAAAAAGTAATACCTTTTCCTTTCAAAAGTTCTAGTGACGCTTTGTCCAATTCCCTGATCAGATAAATAATCCAAGTAATTTGTTAAAGCCAACAAAGTTCTTGGCTAAAAATTCCAAATATTTATGACTAATTTTCTATGCAACAAATAACATGAAAATTCTATTCATATATACAAGTCAAATCAGTCTTCTCTTTCAAATTTCTATTAAAATAGAAAAACAAAGTTTAGATCACTTGCGAGCAATGATGACTGAACAAAGGGCAAGGGGTAGGTAAATTATGAAAACAGTAATACAAAGCAATAGGGAACGAAAAATTAAAAACTCACCGTTCACACGAATCAAAACAAATTTTAATAAACAGTCAAACCGCACTCTGCTATAACACGCTCACTCGGCGCCAAAAATCTGTGAACGAATTTAGTGTTAAAGTACAGCATAAACTACCATAACACTCCTTGAATTTCACAGGTTATAAGTTTTGTGGGAAATAAGAAACAAAGAATATATATTATGCGTTGAATTTAACAATAGTTTGTTCTTCCGCCGACTGTTAAAGTAGATTAATCCCTGTTTTCCCCTTTTTAGGTGCGTAGCAGACTTTATATGCTAGTTGGTAAACGCCGGAATGGTCCTAATGGTGAAGAATTTTTTAGTCAGGGATTATTTATAGGAAGCATAGGGGAAAAGGGATTTTAACCAAAGGAATTCTATTGTCACTGCCTATGGCGCAAAAATTAAGAGATTTCTTGAAAACAAATTACTTTACCCTCTCTTCATAAATTAGATGGATAGAAATTGAGCATAATTAGATAAAGTTCCATAAAATTTTCTATCAAAATTCATTAAAAATAGCAAAAACGCGATGGAGTTTCACCAAGGCTAAAGAAACTGTAGAGTGAGTGAGTGAATATTAATGTCGCACTGTTCAGTTATACGAGGGCTTTTAGCGACATACCTAGTAATTTTGAACCATGGTCAAGTGACGAGGACGACACCTGAGCAAAGAAAGCATAAAAAGAGGGCCAGAGAACTCTGGAAGCAGATCGCTTTACCACTGGCGTAACTAGGTTTGAGGGTAACTAACTTGAGTATTTGTATCAAAAATACTTCGGGCCCGTTTTTAGGTATAGGAGCCCTTGTAGCGTATTGGGTACGAATTCTCACAGTCAGGCTAGAGATATAAATATGTACAATTTATTTACAAGCACATCTAAAAAAAAACCATCTTACATCCAGACCACGTTTTTACCTCCTGCTTCCAGCCCGGAACCCTAAAAAAAAACCCCGGTTTTCTCGCTTGTCCCTCTCTAGAGGAGTCTATTCGGAACGTTAGGGGAAAGGCATTTTGATCAGCCCTTCTCCTCTACAATTTCAGGCAGTGCACCATCCGCTCTCCGATTAAGACATTATGTGTTGTCATAATAATAATCGTTACACCCTGTTAGTTGAACTATAGTTACACATGTTGGGGCTCCTGAAGCTTGGGTGCCCCATATGATTGATACAGTGGTAGCTACGCCCCTGCGCTTTACTTGCACAAAGCACGGTGATGAGAGAGGAATTAAAAAAAATATTTACTGGATTATAATGTTGTTTTCCACATGGTTCCCAAAAATAAAAATAAAAATAGAAATTAGAGTACCACTGATTCGAAAAAAGACAGAAGACAATAGATATACCATACCTGAATCATTTAGCCATCTATATCAGGAAACATTAACTAAAATTCTATACTTAAATTTTAAAGATATATATATATGTAGTGTATTTTCATAATACCGGATTATCTTTATTCATAATAATGAATCATCCTTACTCATAATAACGGATCATTCTTACTCATAGTAACGGATTCTTGATCCTTACGTCTTATTGGCTCTTAAAACCTACTATTGAGTTTCATTGGTCAGAAGAAATATCTTCTGGCATTTCTTCTGTCTTCCCAGAATTCCACTCTGACGAGGGGTTTATATATACTCGAAATTAATTATTTGTTATGCTAAAAATAAAGTTTATTTTTGTAAAATCACTGCAATTTTACTTGGCCACTCAACACAACACACCAAAAATGGTGACCCGTTCTTTGAATATAAAATTTTAATTAAAAAAATTTTTTTTTTCAACGTTGCCTGAGCCTTCCGTAAATATGGAGGATATTTCAGCGGTTAAAATTCCAGCTTTTGTTTAATCAGATCCTGCGCTATGGTTCGGGATGCTTGAATCAACCTTCGAATTAGCAGTTTCCAAGCCGATAACCGACGAACGCACAAAATATAATTATTGCGTAGCTCATTTGTCTCCCGATGCGGCGATGGCAGTTCGAGAGGTAATTCTTTCACCTGGGAGCACAAATCCATATTCAAAATTAAAAGAAGAAGTTATTGCTCGATGCGGTGAAAGCAAAAGCCAGGAAATTCGCCGACTATTAGCCGGAGAGCAGCTAGGAGACAGAAAGCCATCGGAATTATTTCGAGTGATGCAACGGCGATCAGAATCGCACAACGTGACGGATTCACTTCTTTTGGAATTATTTTTACAGCAGTTACCACCTAATGTGCAATCCATCCTTGCAAGTATTCAACCCCTTACAGCTCAAAAAGCTTCAGAGGTAGCTGATCGTATTTTAGAGGTAACACCTGTACAGGTAAGTGCTGTATCAAAATATTCCAGTGCTAATTCTGATGATAGTAGTGAATCAAAACTCCTCAAAGAGTTAAAACTTTTACGAGAGGAAGTGAATGAACTTCGACGATCGAGAAGTTTTTCTCGAAATCGTTTCAATTCTCGCAATCGCGGAAAGAGTCCTAAGCCAGCAGCATCAAATTTATGTTGGTATCATAATAAATTTGCCACAAAGGCAAGAAAATGTATTCAGCCCTGTTCTTTCCAGGAAAACTTGAACGGGCGGGAGTAGCGGCGACGTATGCCTTGCTTTCGACTTCCTGTCGCCTTTTCGTTCGCGATCGTAAATCCAACATTTGTTTTCTAGTTGATACGGGAAGCGATTGCTCAATCCTTCCCGCAAATAAAACTCAAAAACAATCTACTCCAGTTCAAACTTTTATTGCTGCAAATGGTACACCCATTCAAGTGTACGGGCGTAAATTAATGTCAATAGATTTAGGTTTAAGACGAAATTTTGTCTTTCCATTTTTTATTTGTAATGTGTCTAATGCTATTATTGGTGCAGATTTCTTACATTATTTTAATATAAAACTTGATTTAAGAAATCGTAGTTTATTTGATACTTCTACAAAATTAAATTGTCATTGTATTATTAGAAATTCTAATACTTTCTCAATTAAAACTCATGTTATTGATAATGATTTTTCTAAATTGTTGAATGATTTTCCAAATATTGTAAAACCACCTTGTGCAAACCAAACAGTTAAGCATAATGTAGTTCATTATATTGATACTTTTGGACCACCTGTTTGTGCTAAACCCCGTCGCATGGCTCCAGACAGGTTAAAAATTGCGAAAATGGAATTTCAGCATATGTTGGATTTAGGCCACATGCGCCCATCCAGTAGTAATTATTCTTCCCCATTACATATGGTTCCTAAAAAAGAAAGCAATGATTGGTGCCGTGTTGGCGATTTTAGAGCATTAAATGCTCAAACAAAAAAGGATAAATATACGATTCCTAGCATTCTTGATTTTATAAGTGAACTACATGGGGCAAAAATATTTTCTCATATTGATTTTCATATTGAAAATATTTTCTCATTAAAGCGTTTCACCAAATTCCGATTGCTTCCGAAGACATACATAAAACTGCTATTTGTACTCCATTTGGTCTCTTCGAAAGCACTCGGATGCAGTTTGGTTTGTGCAATGAGGCTAGCACTTTTCAAAGATTCATCGATGAAGTTACTCGTGGTTTGAAAGGTGTTTATGCTTTTATTGATGATATTTTAATTGCATCTCAAAATGTTCAAGAACATACTTCTAATCAACGTGCCCTTTTTGAAAGACTTGATTATTATGGCTTAACAATTAAACCTTCAAAATGTAGGAGTAGTTAGTTTAAAATTTCTTGGATTTCAAGTTTCCAGTGAAGGTATTTCACCTCTTCCTGATCGAGTCGA
>BMAV01025349.1:99191-173759 GCA_019973955.1 Trichonephila inaurata madagascariensis | reverse complement strand
TTACAAAAAAAATTTATGAACTGGTAGTGTGTCCCAATCCCTTTTTTGGGTGATTTAAGTATTTTCCCCTCACATTACGTTAAAATAATAAGTTAAAAAAAAAATTTTGATCCCAAGCCTACTGCTTGCATCGTTCTCCCTATATCGCAAGATCAGACGTATATTTTGTAACTTTCAATTTAAAGAATTGACAAATTTAAAAGAGAATTTCAGAGTGCCACGGGGGAATTGTACAGCGTCCCAAATTGGGCACACGTGCCATATAAGTTCCCGGAACCCCTGGCCCTAATGATTGAAATTTCCCACCCCAAATTGAGATACGTAAATGTGTTTGATAAATATAAGGGATTATTAAATTTTTTTTTTGTTTATGTGAGTTGGATCTTGATATATTTTGAATTTTCAGAAATAAAAATCGGCACAGCATGGAATTGTTGATTATTTTGAGAAATTTTGTGCATTCAAAGTAATACTAAAAATATTTTGTTCACTAATACTTTCAAATTACTTCAATTCTGCATTCCAAATTCTTTTAATTCTTCTAAAATCATTGCGGCTTGATTATGTTTTGAGTGTTCAGGGTTCTCACATAGTTATTTAATTAATATTGATTTCAAGAACAATTTTTACTTTAAAAAATAGTTTATATAACTTAGAAGCTTTATCGTAAATTTATCCATCTGCTTTTTGCTATGAGAAACAATATTTCGAAGAGTTGGAATACTACTAAAAATGATATATCTAAAAATCAGCCCTCAGCTGATACTGCAATTAAGACTTCCTAATACAAGTATTCTGAGTTAAAGTATTGCAGATAAAACTGATTATTTCCTTTTGATGTACCAAATCACATTATACTAAACATATTGTAGTACTGTATTTTAGTATTTTAAAGTCGTACAAAACAAGAGCTAAACTTCCTAAACTGCCCCGATTTAAAACTAAAAAAAAATCAAATTGTATGAGCAAACCTGGCTATTTTTAGCTTAATTTAGTATCATTATTCTGTACGTAAATGTGTGAGATTTGTGTTTGAAAACTTTAGTGGAAACGTTTGGTTAATATTAGGTTAAGATTAAGCCAAATAACATGTCCTCGTAACAAATGCTTAAAATTTAAAAAATATTTTTTGGGTTTAAAAAAATTATTTTTTAGTCATATTTAGTTAGAATAATGTTTTAAAAATAGAATTTTACACTGGAAAAAAAACATATTAAAAAATTAAAGCTTTTAAAAGGGAATATTTAAAGGTTTTTTTTTCATGCTTTTAAAACTTTAAATGGGGTTTTTTCAGACTTTCATTTTTTTTTGCTATAAGTGTTTTTTTAATCCTAAGGCTTTTTTTCTGTTCAAAATAGAGGCCTTTTAAATTTTTTGCCAAAATTTCCCCAAACGTATGTTCTATAAAAGTTAGTATGGATTTAAAACCGAGATCTCCAGTTATTTTTTTTTAAAAAAATCTTTAAGTTATTATTTTAAAAATTTTCGTGATTTTTTTAGGGTTTTTCTAGAAAAGTAATTATTAAAACTCAACAAGAGAATATAGATTTTTCAAATCCATACTAACTTTTGTTTACAATATTCTAAAAAACATAAATAACTTTAAAAATTTCTTTTAAAAATTTTTAAAAAAATGACATTTTAAAAATTTGGGAAAAAATTCAAAAATTTTAATTTTTTTTAAAAATTTTAAAATAATGGCTTTGGGCAAACTTGACTTTTTTTCTTTTAGAATCAACTTAATGTAATTAATAATATAATCTGAATATAAAACCCTTTAAAATTTTTTTTAAACCTTTTTTTTGTCTGTAAGGTCTTTGTTGTCAAAAATATTCACGAAATAATCACAAGTACTATCAATCACAAGTATTGTAGTAATATTTATATATAGCGCAATAGAAATACGTATTTTTCAGACTTCGCTAAAAAAGTGAAATGTATAAGAGAGAGGGGGTGGTGTGCAGTTTTATGGCGCCAAATTTGGCTGAACCGCGCCAAAATGTCAAAATTTTAAAACCACATATAAAAAAATGCACATGTGCAGAAATAAAGGGGAGGGGGGACTCAAGACGCCTGTAGTTCGAAAATCAAACCGATGTTTTCAAACACATTCAGCTGCCTCTGTGGTCTATAATAATAAGAGTGATGAATTTTTAATCATCCTTTATCAAATTCTAAGTTTTGTTTTGTCTTGCGAATTGATGTCTTTTCCCTGCTGTAAGTAAATGAATTAAATCCCCGAACTGTTTTAGTGAAATAATGAAATGAACAGGTCGAAAACCTTTCTCAAGAACTATGTTTTCGCTTTCTACTTGAACCTTTGCACCTTCCCTCTTTCTCCTCAGCATTTTTGCCTGCGATGCTTACAAGCTAAAATGATGTTTATTATTGTGTCTCTTATGCCTTCTTAAGCAAAATTTCATTACGATGAAATTTAGAGTGGTTGTACACATGTCCGCGAAGGGTTTCTACGGTTAGTAAAACTATGTTCCGAATTGCCCAGTGTCGTTTAGGGGGATTGCATAGGGGCGTTATAAATAATTATTTCCATTTTAATCTATTAGACGTACAGTCTTGAAATTTAACAAGCAGATTTCATGCATGGGTAGGGTATGAAGAAATGGGTTTTACAAAAATCGACCCCCAAGGGGAGCGTTGCAGAGATTAAGTGCTGTTATGGTTAAATATTCCCGTTCTTGAACTATTTCACCTACAGAACATAAAATTCGAAAAGCAACCATGCTTCTTTCATATAGAGAGATCTGCTACAAAGAGGTTTTTATGGCGGCTGGGGATTTTACGAGGGGTTAAGTGGCGTTACAGCCCATTATTCCCATTTCGAACTATTAGACGTACAGTCTTGGGGAATTTGGTAGCAGATTTCTTTTACAGAGTGCATACCCGCCACAAAATGGTTTTAGTGAAATTCATTAAATAGCGTTGTGGGGATTAAAGGACGCAAGTAGTTGTTTCCATTCTTAAACTATTAGACGTACAGTCTTGAAATTTAACAAGCAGATTTCATGCATGGGTAGAGATTTATGAAGAAATGGGTTTTACAAAATCACGACCCCCAAGAGGGGCGTTGCGGGGATTAAGTGCTTATTTATAGGTAAATATTCCCGTTCTTGTACTATTTCACCTACAGACTTAAAATTTGGCAGCCATGTTTCTTTCATAGAGAGAGATCTGCTACAAAAGAGGTTTTTATGAAAACTGACCCCCAAGGGGGTTACGAGGGGTTAAAGTGGCGTTACAGCCAATTATTCCCATTTTCGAACTATTAGACGTACAGTCTTGAAACTTGGTAAGCAGATTCCTTTTACAGAGTGCATACCCACCACAAAATGGTTTTAGTGAAATTCGTCCCCACCCCCAAGTAGCGTTGTGGGGATTAAAGAGCGTTATAAGTAGTTATTTCCATTCTTAAACTATTAGACGTACAGTCTTGAAATTTAACAAGCAGATTTCATGCATGGAGTAGAGATTTATGAAGAAATGGGTTTTACAAAAATCGACCCCCAAGGGGCGTTGCGGGGGATTAAGTGCTGTTATGGGTAAATATTCCCGTTCTTGAACTATTTCACCTACAGACATAAAATTTGGCAGCCATGCTTTTTTCATAGAGATCTGCTACAAAGGGACATGAGAAACTGACCCCCAAGGGGGTTGCGAGGGGTTAAAGTGGCGTTACGGCAGCCAATTATTCCCCATTTCGAACCATGGGCGTACAGTCTTGAAATTTGGATTGTAGATTCCTTTTGCAGAGTAGATACGCTACAAAAATGGACTTTGATGAAATTCGTCCACCCAAGTAGCGTTGTGGGGGATTAAAGGGCGTTATAAATAATTATTTCCATTTTAAACTATTAAACGTAGTCTTGAAATTTGGCACACAGGTTCTTTTCATGAAATAAAGATTCGCTACAAAAAAGTTTTGCAAAAATAGAATTCTAAGAGGGTTTGCGAGGATTATAAGAGTTGGAGATAAATATATTCTATTTTTGGAACTATTAGACGTACAGATTTACGAAAATAGGCAGGCATATCCTTGATAGAATAGACATCCGCTAAGAACAGATTTTGCCGAATCTGACACCCAAAGAGAGGGTTGCGGGATAAGGGGCGATATAGATGAAAATTCCTGACTTTGATCAGTTAGACTACAGACTTGAAGTTTGGTTTGGGTATTTCTTTTGTTGAATATAGATCTGCTGAGAGAACGGATGTTACAAATCGACTGTGGAAGCGAGCAGGGGAGTTGCTGAGTGTTAACTACTAGACCTACAGTAATGAGAATTTGTGGTATGCATGTTTCTTTTGTTGAATTGAAATCCTCTAGGAACGGGTCTTTCCGGAAATTGACGCTTTGATGTTTGCACAAGGGTGAACTGATAAAAAAATTCCGTTTTAAACTCTCGATTTTAGAACTTCAAATTTGCAGAAGCACGTTTATTTTTTTGAGTAGAGATACACTAGAAGTGGGTTTTGCGAAATCTACTTTGAGACGCTGAGTTATGAGGTTTAAAAAGATAATCCTACTTCAATTTTAGAAATTATTAGAAGTTCTCTCCTTTTTAAATCAAGAACCGAGTTATACGGAGTATATTTGCCAGTACTTGCAGTTAATAATTGAGCATTAAAAGCATTAATATAGGGAATTATGCATTATTAAATGTTGAGCAAAAAATACAACAACAGACGTCGAAACAAAAATATTTAATAAAAAAAATTAAATTTTCTAAACTAATTAACAAATGAAATAGGTACTTAAGTTTACTTGGCAGATTTTAAACAATTTTTTTAAGTTATGTATTTAAAATTATATTTTTAGCATTTTATATAATGTTTCTATTGAAAAATGATGCGAGATGAGAATTTGTACATAATATTTCACACACAATTTTAAAATTTTTAAAATGTATGGAAAATTTTAAAATAATACACTTTTGTGTATTTATTGATTTTCCGATCTTAAATATTTTATAATATTTCTAAAGTGCTTTTAACAAATTTAGAATCAATTTTACAAAACTTAATTTTGGAAAAATAAAAATATTATACGTATGGTATAGATTTAAAAGGAAAAGCCAAAAATCTCCTACATTTTAATTTTTTAAAAAGTATTAAGTTTGCAGCAAAATGGATCCCCAATTTTTTACACGAATTATACGAAGACACAGGAAAAAATGGAAGTGATTTGTAAACCGAATTTGGCCGGAAGGGAAGCATTTTGAATACGAAAAAATACAAACTGAGAAAAACCACTTTAAAGTTTATAACTAAAAAAAATATTATAATCTTAAATAAGCATAAAATACCACTTTAAAGTATTAGCTACATATTTTTCTTAAGAATAATATCATTTACATATTATTTCAACCCATATATTTTATAAACAATCCTTTTTTAAAGAGTATATTAATTGCATAAAACTCAAAGGAAATGTTAAAAAAATTCTGCCATAACAGAAATTTAAAAAAAAAAGTTTCTTCACATAATATTGAAACATAATATTTTATGGAAAACTTGTCACGATGGATAAGAACAGTTATTATAAAATTATTTATACAAAAATACCTTAATTAAAATGTTTTACAAGCACACATTTCAAGATAAATAAACATGACATTAAATAATATTTCAGAAATATCACATACTTTTTTTTGTGCGGCTTTTTTATAGTTGAAAAGGATATTTAGGTCAATTTTAGAGTTGCCAAGTCCTTAAGCTGATATTTTAAAACTAAAAGGATATTTTTAGTAAAAATTTTTTTAACATTTTGGGTATGTTATTAAAGTGTTCATTAATTTTATTGAAACATGTTGATTTGTGGCATCTTGAATTACAAAGTACGTTACTTTTTTTTTCATACGCACATCTTTTCGAACTTTACATTGTATTTTGATTACATTCTGGGAACACTTCTAAATCCTTGACCTTCTAATAAGAATAATTTTTTGCAATTTCACGCAGACTTAGATAAATCCGTCGAACTATTTCGATAAATGTTGTAGTAGCAATTTGAAGAGCGTTTTCTAGGTATGTCTTTTTATAATTCCAACTGAGGTACCAATTTGATACTAATTATTTTTATATCATATTATCACAATGTTATTTTCCATTTAATGGACCTCTTATCTACTTTTAGGTACATTTGCGAGCACAATGGAATCCACTGACAAGTCTTTAAATTTTCTTCAAAGAAACTTCTTTTCATCTTTTCAATGATCTTTTTCTTGATCTGTTTGGCAGCATTTTCTCTTTGATATTTTACGTTCTCTTCTTTTTGGCATAAATAGCATATAATTTTCGATCCAAATATCCTTCTTCTACTGTATTTCCACATATTGCGGGCATCTGATTTTTACAAATTTTACATGTGGGCTCCGGTAGATTCTATTCCACCAGAAGGAACATAACATGCTTTACTGTCGCTGACGGCTGAACTCCATTCTGATGCAAGTAACAGTACAGATGTTTTAACTTTCTTAAAACAGGAGTTGAAGTGGGTTGTTAATTTGTTTCAGCGTTGTCTGTTGTCGATAAAGAAAATGATTTAATTTTTGTGAATCTTCTAAATTTAAAGCCTTTTTCGTAAGTAAATCAAAACTGCAGATGAATCATATGACACTAAAAGTGTTATTGTTCGTTGATTTGTCCATTGATAGATCATAAGAAATTGAAGCAATGTAATTAATGAATTCAGGTATTAGCTGATTTTTTGAAGCTGAAGCGCTGTAATCAATTAATTCATTGCTGGAAGATCTTTTGAAGTTGAAGCATTATGTCAAGCATTCAGGGACTAGCAGATATTTTGAAACGTCATTGTTGTTCCTTAAGAAATTACTGGTAAGCCTTTTAAATTGTTGAGTATGTCATGGTCCTGTTGATTAGGTATCCGACTACGTTCAGAACCGTGATTTTAAAAAGCACATAATGGATCATTTTCATTTCGTGTATTTTTAGAATACATGTATAAAATTGTTTTGAGACATTTGGACCAAAAAATTATTCAAATACAACATTTTGGCAAAAAAATTGCTTTAGAATAACCTTTTTCAAAATGTTCTCCTTTTTTGTAAAACTCCTTTTCAAAGTAATAATATTTTGTGTGTGTGTGTGTATTGTGCTTATATAAAGTAAAAGACTTCTCAGAGAGTCCTGAACTAGGATTTTGAAAAATTCATATTATTTTCAGGTTACAACCAATTCAAAACCAATCATCGGCATTTTTCTTAAAATTCCCTCTGTCCGTAAAACATGGATACAACCACTTCTAGTTATATATTTGAAAATTCTAGTTGACTTCTGCACAGAGATCTGAGCTATAGACGAGGCAAAATTTTATTATAAAAAGAAGCATTTTTTCACAAAGGAGAATATTTGGAAAAGAATTAGTCACTCTAAGTTCCTTTTTTTCATCAAAATATTGTATAACAAATAATTTTTATTGTAATAATATTCTTAATTTTGCATACATTTTCTAATCCCAGAAGTAGGCACTAAATATCATAAAAAATATCCATTTATACCTTTGCAAAATCACGATTCAGCTGTAGTCGTATACTAAGTAGATCCATGTCCTCTTCAGTAACAAGATTTTCAAGCAATCGCTTTTTAAATATGACTAAATTAAAATCTTTTTTTTTTTTTGTTGTTTCCTGATCAAATAAAGCTTTGTAAGGTGATCGTTTAATGGTTCTATGTGAAAGAGGTCTTTTGGAACTGAACAAGTAGCCTAGAACCCAATTTTTGTGTTATTCTCAATTGTATACACGTAGCATAGCTTCAACATCTTGATTTGATCGTTCAACAGATCCTTGGCTAGCTGGATGTCTAGGCCTTTTTATTTACAATTTTGCATTTGGCCACAGATTTTTAATTCTTGTATGACAACGGCCGTAAGCCTCACGGCCATTGTCACTTTGTAGTGCTCACGAGGACAACCTACTTCCAAAAATATTTTAATTGCTCTAATGCTACTTCTGTTGCTCTTTTTGAAGTCAACGGTTGAAGGTGAGTGCGATAGTGTGGTCCTAATAGTATTATAGCCCTTTATAATTTCTATCTGGGGTCGACTGTGTAATTCAATTAAATTGACTTGGCCACGATGACTGAAGTCTCTGGATACAATTGGGCAAACAACGATTCCTTTTCTTGGAAATACTTTTTTTGACTGACATACAGTGCACAGCTTTAAAAATTCCTGTACAACTGAAGTCGGAATGAAGTATTTTAGATTACAAACTTCTTATAGCATGTGACGAGACTTTACGTGACTTTTTTACTAATAACCTCTTGGGGAATCTTTGGGCTAGCAATCGCGTTATTTCACAACCATCCTCTCAAGAAGAAACGCGATGCAAATTATCTAGTGCATATGTAGTTAAAGTTTAATAATCGTGATTTAGAAGGAACAGAAGTGTGGGGATTTGCTTTGAAAGCTGTGCTGATACAGTAGAATCGAATTAAGCTGCGTGACTAAAGGACAGTTTAACTACTGGAATAAATTAGGGAAGTTAAGGTTATTAAGATATCATTGATTAAAGTTAAAGCTATTCGGATTTCGTACGCTTATTCATAAGGTTTGAGCTCTCTTTATATCATTCAAAGGTTCCTTCATAGATTGTTTTGCTCTGAATATTATCTTTGGTAATAATAAATAAATTGTTATCATGGTTAGTCTTGATCATTCATCGTTCCCTCCTACAGATTTAGGTAGATTAGATGACGAGAAGCATCCCAAGTGAGGCCAGCTACAAACATTTCATCTCTCCCTCGGCCAGTTAACTGATGTTTTCCCGAAGTATGTGGTAAAAATTTTCTGTTGATACTATTTTCACAACTGGATCAGAGTCACACTTTCTCTTTACAAAATAAAGATTTTTCATTTCCTACTTATCCTCTTTTTATTTCCATAGTAATATTGTTTATAAGTCCGTTTCCAATTTAAATGGAGGTGCTAATTTAAATTGTTAAATGTCTTTCTGATAACTTCTTCTATTCACTTTCTGGAACCACCGGGTTTTGCTTGCTTTATCACGTTGTTTGTTCAAAAACATTCTGATAGTTTCATTTAATTGTTCTTCAAGAAACGAATTCGGTCAGAGTTTGATTTTCTCTATATCTGGTTTCATTGTTGCTGCAGGCAAGGCCGGATCTACGTATGGGCTAAATGGGCTGTACCTCAGGCCCCCGGGTTCTAGGGGCCCATGTTCCCCGTCTAAAATAATAAAAAGAAAAAGATGCTTACATTCAAAATAGCCAGCAAATAAACCAGTAAAAATACAAATAAAATAAAAATACCCGAAATACTATATAGGAAATTTATTTTTATTTTCGAGTGCAAGAACAATTTACTTTTGCCCTTCCGCTCTACCACCGAATACGCGGAAATTAATAGTAGACATAGGCTCTATCATAGAGCGGCATCGACTAACATCGAGCATTTATACTAACGTAGTGGCACTATTTTTGCAGCCATTTATTTTTGTGCAATAATAACTCTAAGTTACAAAAATATACTTATTTGTTGTTGTAACCTGTGCATAATACCCGAAATTAAAAGGTGCCTGTTTATTCAAGTAAAAAGTAAGTACCAATCAGTGGCGTAGCTAGTCTTATACGGGCCTTGTATCAAAATTCTTTTGGGGGGGCCTTTTTTTGAAAATGGCAGCTCTGTTAACGGGACTATTGATAGCATTTTACAATTTTTGCTTGTAATTTGGGGCCCCTGCTTAGCTCGGGGTTATCATTGATACGGTGGTAGCTACATACCTATTTGCCAATACACATTTCTAAATTATTTAAGTAGGAAGGTATTGAAGAGTTATGATTAATTATTTTTAGTATTTTCAACTTTTCAAAGATTGAAACCATCAGGATTTCCCATAAATATGTATTTCATCTTAAAATTTGGGTTGAGTAACTTAATTATTTCTATAGGATGAAAAGCCAACGATATTTTATGTGGATTATGGAGATTTCTCGGGAACATTATGGACAAAAGTAAAGTGGTCTTGATTTTCGTAATAAATAGGGGTTTTTAAGTATAGATAGCAACAGTAAATATAATGGATGACACAACGGAAAAACAATATTTATTTAAAGTGGGGCAAATAATTCTTCAGTTTATTTTTATAAAACCCCCTTTAAATAGAAGGGGCAATAAATAATAACAATCAGTGTCTTAGGTTTTAGTAAATATAGGCAAAGAGATTTTTTTAATTTTTTAAAATAAACTAGGTACTTTTTAAAATTATCTCAGAAATATACTATATTTTTTTGTAAAAATTTGTTAGGAAAATGGCGTTTTAATTTACATACAACATTTAAACGCCCTTTGTGGTCAAGGTATTGGATCATGGCAGACATGTCATGAGTTCGAGCCTAGTACCACTAAAGACCCGCCGTGTAGGGCAGCGATTCACGTTAAATCTGACGAGAGCTCAAACGTCCTCCCGTTGGTGGGGTGTGGTAGTTAGGAAGGGGGTAAGCTCAGGTTTCGTGCACTCGATCACTTGACCATGGTTCAAAATTACGGGGTTTGTGCCAAAATTCCCCGTGTAACAACAGTGCGACACTGATATTCACTCACTCCTTAAAGCAGCTCTTTATTTGATTCTGGAAAACTGGGTTTGAGAATGCTTTGACTATAGTAGTAACACAGTAGGCAATAAACACAAATAGTCATATTGATAAAAAGTAATGTCATATTACAAGAGGGAACTGATCGAAATGGGCAGTAATTGAGATCTTAAAGTAAAAGTTTAAAACGGATGTCAGCAATTTTGGCTTTAAAAAAGACATACCTGCTATTTATCGGAGTATGGAGTATTTATTTGCTTTTCAAGTGAAAAGGACAGTGGAAGTTTGCTAGAAAACCTAAAAATAAAAGAAAAGAAAAAGACTGGACACTAAAAACCGGAGATTGGGGTTATACCTGACGAGATTGATGCCAAATATTTGAAAATTAGTTATTGAAGCGTCAGGTTCATCCTTTAACTTAATAAAAAATTTGTTCAATTTGTATGTTAAAGTTTTAATTTCAGTATCATGTGTTTCTTAAGTTTTAAACACTATACTTCCTACAGTTAGACATTTAAATCTTTAGAGTTAAGTATGCCAAAAAGTAAGTAGTTCTATAACAGCAGTCAAAAAAAGACATTTAAGTTGATAATTTACAAAAGTTCTATATTAGGTAAGCAGGGTGACCCCAAACCGAAAACATGGCAAAAGGGTCTATGAGATGAAAAGTTTGAAAACATTTGAGTTTCTTTTAACAAATATATGTTTTGTTATTTTCTGCTTCGACCACATCGGTGGGAACTTCTAAATCGTGAAATTAAACCGAAATTTTACCTTAAAAGTTCAAAATCAGACCAAATGGTCTTGTCATTATGACGCTGTTGAAGCCTTAAAGATAATTATGGTAATATCATGAATATTCTTAAGGCCATTTAGTGACAATGAAATGAGAAAATTGATTTTAGAAAAGAGGCAGTAAATTTATTTAATAAATTAACAAAACTTGAAGCAGTGGCCTAGTATATTTTTGGGAAGAAAATTTTACAAAAGAATTTATTGGGTAACAAAAATTACAGGCTCCCTGGTTTGGACATCTGTGAAGGGAATAAGTTAATTATGTCATTTAAAATGCTTATAAACAATGTAGGACATGAATCACTAAGGGAGTATCAAGACGCAGCCAAAAAATTAAGTCCTAGTATAGAAACAGAACATAGCGATGTGAACAAGAGACGAGTTATTTCAAAATTTGCAAATAAATCCACAGAAAAAGCTGTGTATGGGACAGAAAAATTTAAAAGAGACACGCTTATTGTGTGTCTATTTGTGATAAACAAGCTAATCATGATTTAAATAGAAGAATATAGTAAGAAATTAAAATTTTTGATGGATTTGTGCAAGATCAAAGTAAGAAGAACGTCCACCTGGAGAATGCACGCGCTATTATTGTTTACTAATCAGATGACGTAGACCAACATTTAGTAAATGAAGGTGTTCAATTCAAAACTTATCTAAAACAAACTGAGCTAGAGTCCTATACTTGTGATATGTTCAATGTAATTTTTGAAAAGAAACTTGTTGACGTTTTACCAAATTTGTATACCATTTTTCTAACGCTCCCTATTACTAGTTGTGAAGTGGAGCGTGTGTTCTCTAAAATGTCCTACATAGAAAACAAATATAGAACAATGATAAATACTAGGCTTAATTATTTATTACTTCTTTGTATATTAATACCGATCTCACCAAAGACTTGAAATGTGATGGGCAAATAAAAGAATTTGCAGCACAACAGTGTAAAAGTTTTTTTTTGTAAATTATGTTATTGTTTATAATGTGTTTAAATTGTTTAAAATGATGATAATAAAAAAATAAAAAAAAAAAAAACTTAAATTTCGTATATTTTAATTTTCCCACTCAAAACTTTTTTTAGGAAAAAATGGCAAAATCTTTAATTATTTAGGAGGACCCTCAGATATTGTTAGCCCAGGGTCCCCAAAAGTCATGTCGTCCTGCGTAGGTACTTAATAAAACAGAAAAGAAAGATAGATAACAATAATAAAAATACTTGCAACCTTTCTGCCTTAATGTTTGGGCGCTAATGTATGCACGTGACGTCAGAAGCCCGGCGCTTCCTGGCACGGACGAGGAGAGAGGGGGAGCAAAAGAAATTGTGTGTGTGTGTGGTCTTAAGCATAAACAAACCTCTTCAAATGCTGACTCGTTCATTTCATTATTTCACTAAAACAGTTCGGGGATTTAATTAGTTCACTTCTTACAACAGGGAAACGACATCAAAAAGATGTTATTTTAACATCGGGCGTGAATTGAACATTTCTTTTAGGGATTTGGCGAAAGCTCTAATTTCAACGTTTCCCTGCGAGATGTACACCAAAGAACACATTCTTACCGGAGGGGAGCACAGTGCGCCTCCTGGTGAAGGGAGGAAACACTACACCTATTTTTGAAGTATTTCTAGACATTTTGAGTTATTCTTTGTTTAAGCACATTTTATGGTGATCATAAATCTTGAACTGGTTTTATTAGGTGCCTAACTCGCCGTGAGCAATAGAATTCGGGGCATTTCATCCAAGAAGGGCAACTTTATCCCCCATTGTCCAGTTCACTGGAAACATCTTCGATACCCCTTTTCACCGCAGTGGAGTCTCGTGTCCTTCAACTGGTCTCCGTTCATTTGTAGTATTGATCGATCGTACTGGTAACTTCGTTTCTTGTATCTCGAAAACGTAAGTGCTTGAGCACCAAAGAAAAAAAATTGATTCTTCAGGAAGGGGATAAAGGCGTCAAGAAACTTTTCTTGCAGTTTTTCTTCCTTTTTTTATAGGTAAGATATATAAAATAAATAGAAATTAATTTACAAAAAGGTGTGAATAATTACTTTTTTAATATATAGTGTTTGTGAATTTAAAATTTGTTTTCTGTGGTTTATAAAGAAAATTGAAAGATGAACCTCTGTATAATGAATTTTCCATGTAAGAACTTTTTTTCGAGATTTAACGACTTCATTATATAGAGGTCCGACTGTATATACCAATTCAGATGTCTGCTCGACCTTTGACTATGGATAAAAATTGCGGTGTGTTTGTAAATACAGTCGGACCTCTATATAACGAAGTCGCTAAATCCCGGAAAAAAGTTTGTTGTATGGAAAATTCGTTATATAGAGGTTCATCTTTTAATATACTTTATAAGCCACGTAAAAAAAATTTTAAATTCATAAACACTGTATATTAAAAAAGTAATTATTCACACCTTTTTAAAATAAATATTTGTTTATTTTATATACCTTACCCATCAAAAAAGAAAGAAAGAAAAACTGCATGGAAAACAAGAAAATAGAATGTCGAAGAGTTCACTGTATTTTCAATATTAAGAAAATAATTTTAAACTAAAATTAATGAAGTTTAAGGACATTTTATAATTTAAAGCATACAAGAGTAATATTAAACATACATTATTGGATAATTAGGACACGGGGATACGGGGTAACTCCACTGAGGGTGAAAGAGGATATCGAAAATGTTTCTAGTGAACTGGGCTATGGGGGTTAAAGATTGCACTTCTTGGATGAAACGTCCAGAACTCTATTGCTCTTGGTGAGTTAGGATCTAACAAAACCAGTTCAAGATTTATGACCTCCATAAAATGTGTTAATGAGAGAATAACTTGAAATGTTCAGAAATACTTTAAAAATAGGGAGACAAAAAAAATTAAACCACAAAAGATACAAATTCGTTGTATAGAAAATGTGCTTTGCTATAGAGAGGTTACTTTACGAAGAAAATCGTGAAATGTCCAAGGTTCCAGGAAAAAGTTCGCTACATAGAAAAATTCGCAATATATAGAGGTTCGTTACAAAGAGGTTCGACTGTATATTATAGCTCAGGGGCCGATAAATAATTTGGCTCTAAAGGTCACGTTGTGGAGTGTGTGAGAGTTATATTTACGTTGTACTATAAAGCTAAACGAATATTACTGGCGACGGATCTCACAATTTTAGGCCAGGGTTATGTGACGAGGACGACAACTGAGCCCGCACACCCTCCCTCTCATAACAGGAGTGGATCGAGAGACAGCGTAATGCACCCAAATAGATTTTTAATACAATGCTAGCACCATCTGTTCTCGAAATAATTATTTACTTTTGTTAATATATCTCATGATTATTTATCAAACCTTAGTTTAATGTGTAATTAATTCAGTTGATGAAAAATTATTTGTTATTTTGTAAAATAAATATAACAGAAAAAACCAAATATATTGAATTATATAAATGTCTTTAAAATATCTAAACTTCTGATTTGCGAGAAGAACAAAAGCATAAAATAATAGAAATACAATCTTAGTTTATATATAACAGGTAAATTAATTTACCTAGATTTAAATTCTATTCTTTGTCAAAAGAATTAAGTATAATATGTCAACTTCAAGTAGTTTTTTAAAAGTACCCTTTAAGAATAACTTTATCAATATAATATAATATTAATAGATCTATATTATATGTGTGTGTGTGTGTGTGTGTGTATTAATATTATATTAATGTAGCATTTAAGATATTTTTTTCCAATACACACATTACAATATTACAATATATTGAGATCCAAATATAATCACCTAGATATCATATTTTAATTATATATTTATGCCAGTAGTTAAAAGTGAATGACTTGAAAGAATAAAGAACCACAAAAATGAAAATAAATTAATCTTATTTATTAACTAAACTGAGAGCAGGAACATCCAGTTAGGAACTTTTTTTTTAATTACAATAAGTATGATCAAAATCTGTATTGATGGATATAATTTCTTGTGAATTTAACATCAATTCTTGTTTAATATTGTTTACTTCTCCAGTAGTTGAATTTTTGAGTGTACCGGCAGTGTATCTTTTTCTTTGTGTAGAGAAATATCCAGGTTGTTTTTCAATCTTATTTTTTTATATTTATAGTCGAGGATTCCATCATTTTAATTTTTTTTATTATTATGCTCCTCCATTTTTTAAATGCCTTTTCAAACAGAAAACACGAGTGATGTGCGAAAATGAGCTGATTAAATCTCTTCAATGCACATTCATTTTAGCCTCCATTTAAGAAACCAATAAGTATGAAAAAATTGATTACAGAAAATTAAAAAACAAATTGACTAATTAAAATAACAAGAAAGATTATAAAACAATTTAAAAAAAGCAAAAAAAAAAAAAATAAATAACAAGAAATCAAAAATAAAAATTATCCAAAATGTGAATAAAATGCAATAAGAGAACTTCAGCAAAAATCGTTCGACTAATACAGCGATACGAAAATAGTAATGCTATTCAATTATTTTAGTTTCCATATTGCGTAACAGATGGCGCTAGCATTGGATTAAAAAAACTATCTGGGTACATTAGCGCTGTCTGGATCCACTCCTCTCATAACTTTCCATAACTCCTCTCAACCATCCTTCTCACAGCCACACCAATGAGAGGACGTTCGAGCCCAGCACAATTTGTACAGATGGTTGTTTGAACTTTACGACCAAATGTTATACCATCGTTTCATTTTGGAAACCTACACGACCTATCCGATCCCAGCGGAGGCCAATTATCTGTTAATAATGACCGTTTAACCCTTTATCGATCGACGGTTCTTATAAGTACCCCTCACTTTCAAATTGCGTAGAATAACCATTTTTACGAATATTCTGACGATATTTATCAGGAACACTCTTTTCATTCCAGTCTTCCATTATATCAGTGCTTCTCAAACTTTCAATACTCGCGACCCAATATTCAATCATCATTTTCATCGCGACCCCCTCCATACAATAACATTGTATTGAATTCAAAAATACTATACTTTTACACTAAAGCTACAGCACGACTTTAACCTCCTATGTGCCACCGACGTATATAAACGTCTCGCTCAGCCAAAGCATTAATCTTCTGGACGTATATATTCGTCTTCCGAAGTACGATCTTTTCTGTGTACTGCTAGCCTTAAAATTATTCCTAAGGTTTTGAAATACAATAAAAGAACCTGTCTTTGCAAAGGATTTACTTATTTCAGAGGATTTTGCTTATTTATTCCTTTTCCCCTCCCCCCTCTCAATAAAACATCAAAATACGCGCGTCTACATGGAAAACCGTGGCACTGGGGACCAAACCGCGTAACTTTTAATCTACAGTTAAGGAATTAATTATAAACCGTACAAATCATCGTTAATACAAGCCCATGGGGTCACTGGTAATTATCAAACTTGTTCTTAACTTAGTATTGTTAAATTAATAATAAAATACATTGTACAGTACAGGTACTTTTATAAGTGTATTATATCAATGTAACTGTGTGTATTTTATATTTTATTGTCAGAAAGTATTTTGTCTGCTTACTTTCAGTAAATTAATAATGTTTTGAATAATCTCTTTAGTTTTCAACCTTTTAATATGCTCGCGCCCCCCTTGTAGAGCTATCACGCCCCTCAAGGGAGGCGCGCCCCACAGTTTGAGAAACCTGCATTATATACATGGCGGTACAGGTTCTATGATGAGTATTTTGGCGGGGAAGGCGAATAGTTTCAAAACAGAAGTTACGTTTTGAGCTGACATTTTGATCGAATTGCGAAGATTGTCCTTTTTGTTTCGAAAAAGTATTTAATGTCAATAGGTAAGTGTTTTATTTTTTATTTATTTTTTTGTATGTTGGTTAAGACCTTAGTAAACGATTTAACTATCAATTTTAAATGAGCTGTGTATATAATTAATTTTACAGTTGAATAACTTTGTGGTACTTGTAGTGTAAGTACCGACAGCACACTGGATGTTAGAACAAGAAAGGTTTTTTTTCCGTCCGTGTAGCTTATTGTTGTGTTTTGCTGTATTGTAGCGTCATCACTATAATGCAATAGAGTTATGACTTTTTTAGAATTTCCTTTAGATTAACTTTTCTATTTTGCTATTTTATTCTTTTATTTTGACGTTTTCAAAATATTTTGAACTTTGAATCTGAAGGAGTTTACCACACAATTAAATGAAATATTTTAGAATATATTCAAAAATTAGTAACATTTTAATTTCCTTATTTGTAACTGAGATTTAACAGTAATATATATATATAGGCAGTAACGCACACAGAAATTTTTAAAGGGATCGGGGTCGAAAGTTCACCATTCTTGTATCATGCTCCTTTCGATTTTGTTGATTTTCGGGAACAAAAAACAGTAAAAAACTAATTATTGAATAAATAATTAGCATTAATTAATAAAATTAATCATTAATAACAAATATTTAACTAAATTTTACGTTCTATATACTTAGAAATATAATCAATCGGAAAAAAAATCAACGGCTTTGGGAGGTCCGGACCCCCTTGTGTGCGCCACTGTATATAGGAGATTTTCAAGGTGCTATTATTATTATTATTATTTTTTCTTTTCTTAGAGTGTCTAGAAAAGAGAAGTTCAGTCTTCAAGAGGCTTTGGATTTATTACAAAACCTACCAGCTGAAAGCAGTGATGCTCTAACCGATGATTCTTCAGATGCAAACGTCCCTGCAAATTATCTGCCGGAATTTTCGTTAAATTCTTAGGATGGCGATCAAGAGACTGAACAAGACTCAAGGCGCAGTAGTTCATGTTTAGAAAGTACAGTATTTCTTACCCCAGTATGAAGTTCTTTAAAAAACATTCAATCGAAATCTCATTCAAAATGCACAACATGTAATGAATTTTTGTGTATTAATAAAAAGAAAAACTGGTTCTTTGAATATCATCAAATTAATTTTATGTGTAAAACCTGCTTTTAAGTGTAAAAAAGTAAATAAATTTTAAAAATTTTATAATTTTCAAAAATAAATACTTTGTGCTGTGTGTAAGATACTAGTGTTCTCTGGTTATTTAGCATTTTTAAAAGTTAAAACTTTGTTACAAAAACCATTCTGTCTTTTTGTATTATGAGAATATTTTAGATCCTTTTGGACTGATGGTACTTTAAAGTATCAATTTAGCTCTAACGGATTAAATTCCCCAAAGTTCAGTATTTTATTTATGTGTATCCCTTAATTTTCAATGTAGTGATTCAAATAGAAAATATTGCACGCGAAAAAAAAAATGCGGTAGATAAAGGGTTAAAAGACCTTTTTTTGTGGTGGACAAGGTGCCCGAAACCATCCTGCCAAGAGTTGCTGCAGCATGGTTTCCAATTTGGAGACTTTAGGGAAAGGGAAAAAATAGGACAAAACGCCTATGTATTGACTCCTCCCACGCCTACCCATCAGCCCGAATCTCTCTTTGCCAAGAAACCGTTGAAGACGTTCCGATCCCAGGCGAAAAAGAGAAAAATCATCTCATCAGTCCTGGTGATAAATCCGTCAAAGACGAAATGAGCCACTTCGCAACCCGTGTTAATCCCAGAACCAGAAAGGGTCCCAGTTCCAGAGATGACCTCAGCACATCAGATAATCCCTCCAGCTGTAACAGAAATGCCCCTGCTCCTGAGATGACCCCAGCTGTGCCAGAGATGCCTTATCAGACACCTGACCCCAGCTGTACCTCCTCTCGCTGATGACCTTCTTTCTTGATTTGAAACGCCAGAAGAGTATTGTGTGCCAGTAGAGCCATACAATGTAAATAAGGAGGACATTATCAATTTTTTTAAAACTTTGAATCGTCCGTTAACTTCAAAGTAAGAACCACTGGACTTAACCATGTCAAAAACTGTCAATATTATTAAATACTCTTAGGGTTTTAAGCCCAAAAAGTTTGAACCTGAAATGTATATGTGGGGGAGTGGCTATGTTCCTGCATATAAGTCACTTCAACTCTCTTTATTGACGTTAAACATGTCACAAAATTCGGAATGAATATGTAATTATCACTTCTGTTTGGTGTACATATGTATCTCTTACTTGCATTCAAAAGAGCCTTCTTACTCATAAAAGAGCAAATGAACTTTAATGCTACTTGCTAATGAGGGAAAGCATATGAGACACATAGCTACACGGCATTCGACAGCAAAGTAAACAGTATGGAATAACAAAGTTTTGCCAAATGACAACAAAAAATCAACAATTTAACCAGTTCGCTTCACTTCATGTAGCTACATACGTAAATATTTCATGTAACTATGTAGTGAAAAAATGTTTGTAAATATTTTCGGTAACTATTTTATATAAAAATGTTAGTCTAAATTAAAAAAGAAAAATGCTTTATCTTAAACTCGTCACTTTTTTTTTCCCGTTCAATGTTCATCAAGAGAGGAACAAGAATCACACTATGGTTTCAGAACAAAATTTGTTGGACCATTGTCAGTATCGGACTACTATTGTCTTTGGCAATTTGCGTCTTTAGCCTCATCAGGTCACGTATTACGAAGAGCATTATCCTTACACTATTCTTTTTGTACCCCAGTTTGGTGCTCATGTTCCACATTTCTTTGGCGAAACGGTTATCGTCTTTACGAGTCATTTAGACATGACGTATGATCCTGCCGTCCAATTAAAGTTTTTTTGTGTTGGACGTCCCCTGTCTGACAAAGTCTGGAAGGTCTATCAACCACACCATGCAGAAGCTTACAGTGGATTTAAGACATTGTACTAAAGGGGTGAAATCCTATGTTGGTTTGTTAATGTGGTTAGATTATTGGGAAATGCTTCGGTATGAAAAAATAGAATGGCGTTGGATATGTCTTAAACCCTTTAAACAGGTCTTGGCACTACAGGCAAAGCATTCCCATTAACGAGTGTCAGCTCATGGAATAACCGATCCTTCGTTTAAGGTCCTCTTACCCCTCTTGAAAAGTGTATAAGGCGATTTCAGGTCGTTTTCATTTTCGGTCATTTTTAGATCGGGTCACGGTGTTTCATCATTTTTTTCGACCGACTGTATTAAATAAGAAGGGGAAAATAATATAATTGTTTTCATATAATCTTTAACACCAAAGTAATACATTTTAACAAAGGGCGAGAGCTAAAACGTCAAAGTCACTCCAACTTCCAATGATGAGAGCCGGGCTTTAATCTCTCACCATTGGATCCTCGCATCTTCGGATCATTCTGGCATCACTCTGGCTCTGTTCATCCCTCCTAAGTTATCCCCTTTTTAAATTTATCAGCTTAAGTATGGTGTGGTGAGTATCATTAGGGTTAATAGTAGAAACGTGTATTTCTCTGATTTATTTTATACTGTTTTAACTTTTGAAAAATTCTCATTTTCTAAAGTCAGAGTTGACTCGAAAGAAAAAATCGTATTTTATAATTTGCCTTTATAATTTTTCGCATGGATTAAAATGGATTACATTCTAACCGTTTTATTTCGAACTTTCACACAAGTTATTTTGTATCTACCATTAAGTTAAAAAACGTAGGACGTTACAATTAGTTTAATAAAAATCAAGATCATTAAATATATGACAATCTACATATTAATTATTTAAATTAGCAAGTTATTTCAATCTCGCAGTATTTGATTTTTTTAAGAAAGAAAGAATTGATGTTTTTTCTTTATTAATCTCTGATCGTCAAATGTAAAGAAATGCCGAATTTGAATTTCAATACTGAAAATGATACCCTTTCACCTCTTCTGAAACTAATGATCATAGAAATTAATCTGATCCGGCATCCAAGTGAATACAATTTTATCTGTGCTTATGACTTCCTGATTGTTGTACTCGATTTTAGAGTTTTCAGATAGTGTGATCAAATGAAAGTTCTTGTGAAATTGTCTAATGATTGCACTCACCAAAATGATTATTTAATGATATCATTCAGCAATGATGAAGACAATTTAAAGTTCATGTAATCTTTGCATGTCAGAAATATAATCAAATATCCAATAATTACAGCATGAAACTTATGAATATAATTTAAAATTATATTGAGGATGCTTGTGTTTTGATATAGTGTTATCAAGGAAGAGAACAAAAAGTGTTTTTGTGTATTAAGTAATTTATTTAATATTTGCTTATTTTATTTTTTTACCTTTTGTTTAGTCTCTCTTTATGTTTCAAAGTGAGATAGCCAAGATTTTTTTTCTTGCTGGTTGATTTTCATTCTATATCCATTTCTTTAACAAAATATGCAAGTTAATTTAAGGTAAAGAAAAAAAAATATGTTACAATGATGTATAACAATTTGTTCTGATTTAATGATGTCTATAGGGACAATGGGACTGAGTAACTTCTAATCAGTTTTTCCCAATAGTTGGTTGTAGGGATCATCTTCCTTACAATACTTCATGAAAACTCACAAAACCTTTCTTTAATTCAGAAAACTGATTATAAAAAAAAGTAAGCCATTTAAGATAAAAGGAAAAAAAATATATATATATGTTACAATGATGTATAACAATTTGTTCTGATTTAATGATGTCTATAGGGACAATGGGTTGAGTAACTTTCTTTTCTTAAATTCAGAAAACTGATTGTGAAAAAAAAGTAAGCCATTTAAGATAAAAGAAAAAAAATATATGTTACAATGATGTATAACAATTTGTTCTGATTTAATGATGTCTTATAGGGACAATGGGTCTGAGTAACTTTTATTCTATTTTTCCAATAGTTGGTTATAGGGATTATCTCCCTTACTTCATGAAAATTCGCAGAACTTTTCTTAAATTCAGAAAACTTATTGTAGAAAAGTAAGCCATTTAAGATAAAAATATATGTTACAATGATGTATAACAATTTGTTCTGATTTAATGATGTTTATAGGGACAATGGGTCTGAGTAACTTTTATTCTATTTTTCCAATAGTTGGTTATAGGGATTATCTCCCTTACTTCATGAAAATTCGCAGAACTTTTCTTAAATTTAGAAAAAAAATTTATAGAAGTAAGCTTAAATTTTTAAAGTATGAGTAAAAGGTACGGCTCTAATGAATGTACTTCATTTCTTGATTAAATAATAATTTTTTTGTATAGCTTTGAAGATAATGATTAAGATGGAAAGCTTTTGACACCTCGACTGATAATGATGGTGATCACTTGGTTCTCTGAAATATTAACTTGTAGTGGTCAAATTTTGAACATTTTAAAAGTGTATTATTATTACCAATAGTTTTAAGAAACTTTATTGCTGCTTAGGGACCTAAGCTGTTTTAAAGCCTCAAGGGGTATATTAGAGAATTAATGTATAATTAACATGTGTTGGGTGTTAATTTTGGTCATAATTTTTACTTGTATAGTTTTCAGACTTGAATACATTGATGGTTCATGCATTCCACATTTGAAAAATATAGTCACAATCAATTTTGAGCAAACATATCAATTTCAGTGATTTCATTTTTTTAAAAAATTCACAATATTCATTATTAATATACCATACTTATAATAATCTGTTTTCAATAAATATCAGTACATTAAATTTTTGTTCAGTGTTCTTTCCAAGTTCATGGCTTAATGGCTAGAAAGGTAGTCAGTGTTATTTACATTTTTTTTTCTGTAGTATTTATTGTAATAGGATTATATAAAAGTAGATTGCATTTAAGTGTGTGTTTTAATCTTGGAAATACAATATCTTGGATTCAGAATCAAATGTAATCTTGTCTGCGAAGAATATCTTAAATATATCTGGTTCCAAATACTAAATTGTTTTAATAACTATAGAGTATTTAGTTTTGAATCATTTTAAACTGTATAAAATGTAACAGTTGACCATGCATAATCAAAAATTTTTTTCAACAGTGATGAATTTAGACTGGAGTACTGATAATTTCATAACTGACTTGATTCTGTGGAATTGGTACATTTTTAAATTGTTTTAATTTTCTACATAGAAGTTTACTTGATGTCCAATTCTTTGATTCTACGGTTTATATGAAACCTTAACTTTTTATATTTGTTTTGTGAAATTTAACCCTTATACATGTTCACATGTACATAAGTATTAAAGGCACTGCAGCTGAATTTGCATCATGTGATTTGTGCCACTTTCCCCCAAAATCTAGCAAATTTTTTCCAGATAAAACAAAGAAGAATGCTAACTTATTAACTGGGAAGAATTAATATGTTAAGTAAATATATATCTGGTTCCAATTACTAAATTGGATAAAATCCTACCGTTGTCCCCTGGTGTATTTGGCAGCAAAAGTTTTTCGCCAAATGGCACCAAGGGGAAAAAAATCTCATTTTTCAAAATAGCATCAAAGATGAAAACAAGGGGGTAAGGGAAAACGTGGTTTTCAAAGAGACGTCAAGACGAAAAATGTGGTTTCTAAAATGGACAACATAGGAAACATCAAATCAAAAATTAGAAATCAAATGCAATTTCTTTCCAAATTTCAGACATCCACATACCAAGATTCTATCAATCCTTTATCCATTCAAAAAAACAACAATTACTTTCTTACCTTTTTTATTCAGAAGAAAATCTACTTGTCATGCTTTTACGAAGAAAGATGTGGCTTCTGAAACAGCTTCTACAAGAAAAACATAAAAAAACATTCAATATGCCTACTTTAGACCGATGAAATAACAATCTCCATTTCTCTCAAACAAACATAAAATTCTTTCCATATTTCGGACATCCTTACTGAAATATTTTTAATCTTTCTTACATATTCAAAGCAATCACTTTCATTCAAAAGAAGAAGAAAATATCCATTCATCGAGCTACTAAAATGAAAAACGTTTTCGAAATGGCTTCTGGAAAAGAAAACTGTTGCTTTTAAAATACAATAGTGAAAAAAAAAACATTGTCTCTAAATTAAATTAATCAACACTTCTCTCTTACAAACATTCTTTCCACTTTTGCTAACTTGCAGGTGCTTTGTATTTGTAATGTATTTATGTAAAATCATTCTAAATATACTTTTAATTATAGTGATTCAATCTATTAACATTCATGAATGTAATTTAACCTGACTCATTTTTCAGTGTTTATATTTTTAGAAAGTTCATTATTTTTTGCTTAGAAAAATACAAACCAATAGTTATGAAAGGTAATTTTCATGGTTTTATTACGTTAAAGGTATCTGTATTTAATTAGATTTATATCTTTTAAACTAAATAGTATCCTATGATTATTTTGCATGTATTAGCTGCTGAAAATGATGAAAATATTTTTTATGAGGATACTCTTGAATAAAATACTTAAGATATTACTTAAATTGTCACTATATGATGTAATTTCGCCGTAGTATTGATTACTTTTATTTTACTGAGGGACTATTCAACTTTTAAAAAGCTTGAGTTATTGTAACATGCATTTTACCTGTGCATACTTTGAATAAAATCATATTTGAAATTCAACTCTTTTTGCATTCCTTATTTTAAATATATTTTGAGAGCTTACACAGTAAAATTTCATAAAATTTGCTTGTAAGGACTAAATGATTTATTCCAATTTTATGTAATAGTTTGATAGTTCTTAAAATCTTTTGAAATTATGTGGAAATATTCAGAGTAAAGTAAATTTTCAACTATAAAAGCACACATATCCATGGATCTTGATTTTCACTTAAATTGCACAATATTTTTAAAATTGAAAAATAGGAAATATTGTAAATTAGTGCTATATTTCTTTGCAAGTATAAATACTTTTTTGATTGAACTGTATATTTATTTACATAGTTTAATAGAGAAGAGTCCTGTGTGTCTATAGGTCATGCGAAAGTAAACTTGCAGGTGCTGTTTATTTTTAATACATTTATGTGGATTATGTAATAATTCTAAATAGCTTAACTGCAGGTAATTGATTCCTTAAAAGCATAATAACAATCTGACAAATATTTTAAGTATAAGTTCTTATTTTTTTTATATAGAAATACAAATGCTAGAAAGTAAGATATTTTTCATAATTTTGCTCATGTTACAGCACATTTGTGTATTCAGATTTATGTTTTTAAAATTAAATGATATCCTATGATTACTTTGCATGTATTAGCTGCAGAAAATGATGAGAATATTTTAATGAGGATACTTTTAAATAAAATACTTGGAAGTACTCATTTGATGACTATTGATTTTTACTAAATGACTTCAATTTCTATTAAATGAATTTTTGTATTGTGCATTTACTTTATATTGGCTGTTAATAAAGATATTTTTGATATTTGAACATTTTGGCATTCCTTATTTTAAATGTATTATGTAGAGAGCTTACACACTTCAATTCCTTTTTGTTTAAAAAAGAAATAAATAAAATTTGCTTAGTGTATGATTATAAATGATTCCAGTTTTACGAGGTAGTTCAATAGTTTATCTAAATACTTTGAAATTTTGTGAAATACTAAAGACTGAAGTAAATTTTTAAATATAAAAGCACACAGATCCCTGACTACTGCCACACTAAAAGATGTTTCAGATATAATTTTTAAGTGCTTATGTATTGCAACAGTTGCCACAATTCTGTTATTAACTCGCCAAGTTGGCAACCCTGATTTCCTATATGTCGTACGCGCTGAATTGGCAACCAGGTGCTTCGTAAGAAGCATGGAGTTAAATTTTTAAAAGGGATTCAGTGCAAGAATAATTAATCAGGTTGTAGCTTTAGATGTCGAGAAACCCAACAAAAACTATTTCAAACTGAATAACACTTTGACACAATGAATTTATCTACCTGTATAAGAGTAAAGCATTAATAAAAATGCAAAGGTACAAAAATCCCTTCTTTCCTCTATTTTGGTTTTCTAAAGTTAAGGCTATTATAATTGAAAACGTTTAATTTTCTCAAATGCATATTGAATTTAAACACTTCTATATCTTAAGTATAGTTTTTCATATTGGAAATTTTCGTAAAGCAACTTTTGCAGAAATCTTTTATGAGACGCATTTGTTAAGTATTGATCCACAGTGCCGCTGATAAGTAAGAACTTTTTTAGTGCGGTATTGCCGGCTCTGCCAAAAATTTCGCTATCAAATGAAGGATGTGTATAAAGAGTAAATATTAATGGACCAGAAATACTGCACTAACATTCTATTTTTCTTAAATTATGCTATCAAAAAATTGGGACTTATTTTGATCTTTCAATACCTATTTAAAATTCAGCATATTTATTCGACTTACTATTAATTTTATTTTGAGTAATTCGTAAGAAATTTTGCTTGATTGATAGAACTATATGCGGCCGTCCCTTGTTTTGGCCACCTGTAAAACGCAGATCTAAACTAGGAACATACATTCAGGCAGAAGAATTTCTCTATTTTTTATAATTCGCAACATTTTAGTTAATTTCTTTACAGCATTGCATTTTTAAGACTGAACCCTGCATACATAAGCAATTTTTCCCGTTGTAAACAAGTAAAGGGAAAACTTGTAAGATAACAGTTTATGAAGTGACTATCAATAAATCGACTGATAAGAGTATAGTAAAATAACTTGTTCTCCGTAAGATAGCAAAGTACGGATGTAATATTAATCTTGAAGCTCTCTTTTTTTATCTGAAAACTTGGCAGTTTGGGGTCCTATTTTTGACAAAAAACGGCCTTCAAATTTGGTTATTAGTGCAAAGGACAATGCAACTAAATGTGCGTGTCCTTTTTCAAATGGATTGAGTATAAATCGGATTGTTTTTACGAGCAATGGGAAGTTTATTTTGGTGAGTATATTGTGCTTTTGTTTCAACTATTTCTCTGGACTGGTACAAGCTGGAAAGATGAAAAGTATCGTCTTAACAAAAATAAATTTCTTGAAAATAAAACCTTTTCATAACAGGCTTTGGAACTAATAAAAACATCAATGTAATTATGAAGGTGAAGTATTGCTTTGCCTCGAATTGTTGAGACTGAAGTCATATAAAACGGAAATATGTACATGGTTCATAAAGTAAAGCTTGGTTGGACAGATATTTCTTGTATTCTGATACACAAATGTATTTTCCATTTTTTTCTTATACTATATAAAGTGTAATGGTGATTTTTGTACATTTAGAAGACTTGTAATTTTAATTTTTCTTCATTCTCACGGATTCAATTTTTAGATTCATTGCTTTGAATAAAAATAATTTCATATAGAAATTAAATGTTCGGAAATGGAATATCGATAATGAAGGAATTTCAAAGAATTTTTGAACAAATAGTATGTGGAAGGGAACACATATCCTATACTCCGTTTCACCTTAAATTGGAAGCGCTGGGAAGGGTACGATGACCAATTTACAGCCGCTACGGGGTTACTCTAGAAGAAGAGTGTGACTATAACAAATAAAATTCTCCATATTTGGCGAGCAGAAAAAAAAATTGCTCTTGAAAATTGTGTATGAGGTTTTTTGATAATAGTATAAGCCTTTTATTTAATCGAGATATTTAAGGGTTTGCATTTCAATATGTTTAAAAATATTGATTAATTAACTATCAAGTCGCAAAGCAAATGGCGTTGATTTGGCGCGAATACTTTGGAAGAATGTAATCTTGAAAACCGGTTTTTTCAGCCAAAAGTCAAGTTGTTTTCAACTGTATTCGCGTTCACAGGTATTAAAAAAGAAATGCTTTTAAGATGTGATTAACTTAAAATATATCTTTAAACCCACAATTTCTATAATACATGATACTTTTAAACAATTTTCTGTGCATTTGCTTTGATTTAAATTCCAAAACTAGTTGGAACTACTTTTTCAAGCGGATTGTTACTTTGCCAACTTGAGGTGAAACAGAGTATAGAAAAATACTTTTTTCAGTCGTAAGCATTACTAAAAAATCTACTTTGAGGTAAGAAATATTTGATCTTTAAAGAAAGTCCAAACAAAATAGAAGTACAAATGCGAATTTCAAAAATTAATGAAAATCTCTGGTTAAGTTAATAAGAAGACATATTTATATAGGTATATAAAAAAAGTGTATGTGTGTTTTTAAGCAGATTTGATATTCCTATAATTGTGTGTGCGTTCATAATTTTCAAAAATTTTAGTAATATGCATAGCCGATTTAATAAACGTCTTCAGATGAAGTAATTCAGATACAATAATACGTGGAAATTCCATCTTAACCTAGACCAGTGGTCTTCAAACTTTTTCGATACAAGGAACCCTTAGAACTATGAAGCGGTTTCTACATCCTTCAAAGAAATATATTCTATATCAGGCGTCTCCAAACTGCGGGCCAAATCCGGCTCGCCATTGTCTTTAATCCAGCCCGCTACAGTTAATAGCCTACTGTTGCTGTAATAAGTTGGATAATAAACCACAGAATGATAATAACTGTTTTATTTACCTGCTAGGTAAAGCTTAATGACGAGCATAATATGTAGAAAATTTAACTTTAGGCTGTTTTCGGCTAATGTACAAGAGCTTGAACTAAACACTGAGCCCTTTTTCGGACAGAAAAATGCCTCTATTTTCACGAAAATTTTTTGTAACATATACATTTGTTTATAATATAGTGTTTTTTTTAAAATTTCAAAACATTCCAATAGTACTAATTAATATTTCCTTTTAACATGTAAAGGGATAGCTCATTCAGCATTACGGTATGAGAGAAAAAAATGCGAAACACATTTTATAAGAGAAGAAATGTATCAACTCGGATAAAAATGAGTTAATGTGATAAAATAAGTAATTCTCTAAATTATAGTGAAGCCAACATTTTATATTAATGTTGCAGTTCTTTTATAACTGAAAAAATATACCGAATTCGGGTCCTATTCTTTAACATTAGCCGAAAACAGCCTTAATCTTAATAACTAACAAATAGTTGAAATGTGAATCCCAATAACAATAATCTAGCGAACATCCCTTGGTTTGGTAAAGAGTATGTCGCATATGTACGTATATCCATATTTAGAATGTATATATCCTGAATCACACATAAGATTTTTATCCTGAAAATCCCTCAGGAACGGAAAAACTAAACACGAATGAAACCGCGGAGATCCACTTGTAAAAAAAATACTGAAAGAGATTTAAGTTGCTCGTCGGTTGACAGATCTGTAAACTTCCTTTGTGCACTTCATTTTGGAGAATGTTTTCTCACATAATTAAGTAGTACTAAAAACGGCCCACGGGCAAATTATCAAATTGTATCAGTGGAAGACTCTTATAAAACTCCAACAAAGATGAGTTTTGATATTTGTTCTTAATTATATCACTGCACTGTAAATCAATAATTTCCATTTGAAGTTCCGGGGCTAGGTTTTCAATGTCAGTATACAAAGGATTTTGAAACATCTTAATTTCATTTGCAATGACATCAAAGTCTGAGAAACGAGTATCAAAATTTATCTTCAAAGCACTCAAAACTTCGATTGCAAAATCGACGGGAAACTCGGTCTCAGTTGCGCGGCTGAATATTTCACTTGTTTTAAAATGTGTGAAACATTTTTTACGTAATCGTGATTGAAACAATATTATTTTCCGCCGGAACGATTTGACAGCGTATTGATCAGGGATAAGCTGGTTTTCTCCTTGCAATCTCAAGTTTATTTCGTTCATAAACTAAACTCAGTGGCGCAACAGCTCATGAGGGCCAAGGCCTACTGTGCCCTTACTCAGTATATTTGACCGCTGAGGTGCATGAGCAGATATCTCGATCAGGTGGTCAGTCTGAAGCGAAATCTCCAGTGTTTAGTCTCCAAGCAAGCTTGGTACTCATTTATCGACCCACTGCAGGGATGAAAGGCTCAGTCGACCTTGCCCAGGCCAAGGATAGAACCCCGGACCTGTAGTGTGGAAGCGCGATACGCTACCTCTGGGCCTCATATAATTTGTCAAATCGACATAGAATGCTAAGTCAGCCTACTATAGCATAGTATGGTAAATCATATTCTCCCATATCTTCTATAAACTCCCGAAGTTGTCGGCGATTCATCCCTGTGGATTTGATGAAATTAACAACCGATATGACTGGTTTTAGAACTTCAGAAGCCGCCCATCTGGTAAAGTGGTTAGGGACGCTGACTGGGGTGCCGTAGGGCCTGGCCTCGAATCCCTGAGAAGGCATAGATGTTTGTAAATTCATAGTGCATTCGCTGTATGAAGGTAATCCAAATAGTCGTCGAGCCGCAAGTCCTATCATAAGATTGGGGAAGGGGAAGAGAGGTAAGAAGCCCCTGACCACTCCCAGGGTGTTCTCCCTCCAAATTTTGATAAACTGAGCAAAATCGTACTGTCACCTGCATAGTGCTCAAAGCTAAGGCTGACGAATGGTGTAAAAATCTAACCCTTAGAATAACAAGTTATTTCAGGAAATAACTAGACAAGTCGGTTAAAGTAATAAAATCATTGAATTCTCTCTATGATTTAATTAGGTATTCTATAGAATAACGATTACTTAATCGTTAAAGTATGAAATACGGCACTCGAAAGTTCTTTGAACCCATTCTATCTGTTTTGAGTAAGTTTCAAACATTTTGTAGCTGCTTTGCAATGACGTGTGTGTGTACCTTTCATTCCGTTGTGTTTAAACGTAGAATTTAGGGTGTTTTTATGTTTATGTGTGTGTGTGTGTGTGTTACATTTTTGATTATTAACAAATATTTTGCAACCTGTTTTCAAGAAATGATTTCCGCAGGAATTTGAGACCAACTTGTAACTAAGGAAAATTTAATGCAAGAGAGATTTGAATCTTTATTCAATAAGCGTGGGACAAAGGAAAACATTGCTGCATTTACTCGTGAAAAATTATTAACTTTGATAACAGAAGTAAAAAATGCTGAAACAGTACAGAAAGTACTACATGAATAATGATTACTCCAGCATTATGATATGTTTGAAGTTCAAAGAGTTGTGATTGTGCCAGTAACAAATAAAAACATATTCTTTACTTTATATGTAGCTAATGTTTGCAATATGAGCACAATAATAAATTATATCATCTGCTTTTCTTTATTTATCAGTTAATCGCTCACAATAGGGATAAAATGTATTTTTTTTAAGGGTTGTCAGCTATTTATGATTAATTAATTTATAAAATAACTTTGAAATTTTTTATTTTACACTTTCATGGTCTATCATTAGTTATTTTATAGAACAGCTAGGTGAAGTATGAAATATATTTAATCTATTATATACTTTAACTGACGTCTAATTACACTGGTGTGCAAAACTTAAGCAACAATGTAAAAATTTAGCAGATAGCCATGAAATTGCAGAAAAGGAGGTCTGGAGATCAGTAGAGGGAACACGTAAGTCAGTAGAAACGTCATGCGTATGCAAATATCAGGAACAAAACGTCAGAAGCGATGTGAGCGTACGCAAAACGCGTGATGTCGGCGCGCGCTGCTCAACAGTAGAATGAAATGAAGGACGGAGACGCAATTCACCATATTCTCTGCAAGTGCCAGTGAGTCAGTTCGTGAAATATGGCTAGAAGAAATCACCTGGATGACTTCACACGTGGAAGAATGATCGGAAAGCTGGAGGAGGGGCGTACTGTCACCAGTGTAGCTGCAGAGTTCGAATCAACAAAAGTTTCGTTTCGCGCGCTTGGAAAGCATTCCAAACCACAGGTACAGCTGTTAGAAAGGTTGTGTGGCCGCCCGAGGACGACAACTGCAGGGGATGACCGATATATCATCCTGCAGGCGAAAAAAGATCGACAGAAGTCAGCAAGCGCCATTGTTCAGAAACTCTGTACAGCAACAGGTCGACAAGTGTAGCGGTTTACTGTGGCCAGACGCCTTCACAAAGGGGGCCTGTTCGCCCGCCGCCCTGAACGCTGCCTCCCGTTGAAAGATGGCCACTGAAGCCACCATTTACAGTGGGCCAGAAGAGCCAAAACTGGACAACTAATCAATGGAGTCGTGTCCACTTTACGGATGAGAGTCGGTTCAGTACCAGAAGCGATTCTCAACGCGTTTTGATTTGGAGAGATCGGGACCCGGTTTTATCCCAGTAACATCAAGGAAAGACATCGTTACGGTGGTCTTGGAGTTCTTTCTGGGTTGGTATTATGCTGAACGGCGGAACTGAGCTTCACATTTTCGACAGAGGGTCTGTAACCGGGGATCGCTATTGTGAGGTACTTCTTCCCCATGTGCATCTTTTCCGAGGTGCCATTGGCCGAACTTCATTTTTATGGATGACAATGCAGGCCACATCGCACTCTTGCTGTTCAGGAGCTGCTGGAAAGTGAAATATCACTCGAATGGATTGGCCAGCGTGCTCACAGATTTAAATCCCATCGAACATGTGTGGGATGCTTTGGGGAGACGTATTGCCACGCTTACATCATCCGGAGAACAACCAACAACTCAAGCAGATGTTGATTGAGGAATGGGCGCTCCTACCTCAAGAAATGTTGCACCAGCTGGTTCTGAGTATGCGGAGACGGTGCAAAGCAACTATTGTAGTAAGGGGAGGGCATATACCATATTAAGGAACATCTGCTTGTTGTTCTTCCTGTTGGATAGACAGTCATGAGTCACGATACTATGCGTTCAATAAAGCTTGTTTTTGTTTGATTCCATACCGTATGCGTTTTATTCCTTTTCAGCGCCGATGCTTTCGTCATCCTTTACGTACATAATACTTTCCCTCATTTCAGAATTTCATGTCTCTCAGATGATTTTTCGTGAAGTTACGGCAATAAACCCAACTGTTGCTTAAGTTTTGCACACCAGTGTATTTCATGAAATACCTAGTTATTCTATGAAATAACTGAATTATACATTTTAACGGTAACATATATATATATATATCATGTATTGGAGTAATTTTTAGATAGACAGGAGAAATGCAACGTGCAGCTGTTGATCATATTATATTTTATTTCAATATTCAGCAAAGCCGTCTGTACTCCAAGCCATGACAAAACGAGTCCTATTTTCAGCATCGATTAGGAGCCAGTGTGTGGTTCGTTCGTAGGTTCTTCGTAAGTTCGTCAAAGTCCTTATGCGGGAGGCGGGTTGAGTTGTTGTGATAGGTTTTACCCCAACTGACACTTGAAGGGTTGGGGATTCATCACACACACATATATATATATATAAATTAGCTTACATGCTGAATACCGGAAAATATTCAAGGGACATAAATATTAAACATTGGTACGTTCGAGTTCTTTCATTGAACTGGAACCTGGGAAAGCATGGAGAGATCGAAAAGATATATTTCAAATTTTATAATTATAATAATCTGTACCACTTTGAGACTTCGTCAAGAGTCAACAACTTATTGGAATAATTTAATGAAATAAAATACATTATTTTAACCCTTAAGTGTACATTGTTATCAATTGTCTGCATTCAACAGTGGCGCACACAAGGGGGGATCCGGACCCCCTAAAGCCCTTGATTTTTTTCCGATTGGTTATAATTCTAAGTATATAATACGTAAAATTTAATTAAATATTTGTTATTAATGATTAATTTTATTAATTAATGCTAATTATTAATTCAATAATTAGTTTTTTACTGTGTTTTGTTTCTGAAAATCGACAAAGTCAAAAATAGCATGATACAAGAATAGTGAACTTTCAACCCCGCCCCCCTCCCCCCCTTGAAAAATTTTTATGTGCGCTACTGACATTCAATATTATTCAAAAATCCGAGAGTGCGTTTCCGAACGTCTGTTGATAACCATAGTTGACAGAAAACTTGACATTACTTTTGGCGGGTAAGTTTTTTTTTCCCTTGGCATTTCAATGTAGTAGGTGATGAAATTGAGTGTGTTACTCGGGGAGAGATTTTCGAATTTCTTATAAAGGAATTTATATCTCGTTAAAAAAATCGTTGTTGCGGTAAACTATCAATGTTTGATGTTGCATTTGAAAATTTTATTGGATATAAGCCAGATTTTTGGAAAATAAATACTGTATATTACCAAAAGTCCTCATTCAAGACTTTTCAAAATAAATATTCATTATTATTACGTGAATTATTTATTTATTTTTTAAGTAACCTATAACTACATTCCTATGAAAAAATATTTTTAAAATGCAAAACAAAAAAAATATGTTGCTTTTAAGTGTTAAACAGAGCATTAATTTATTCTCTATGGTCACAATATCTTCGATGTTTAAATGTATATAAGAAGAAAAAAAAAAAAACGATTCTTAAACAAGCTGGCTGTTATACTATATCAAGCATTTAAAGCTAGTAATTATGGTCATGGATCGACGTGTCATGAGTTCGAGCCCTAGTCCCACTGAAGACCCACCGTGTGGAGGAGCCGATGTACGTTAAATCTGTCGAGGTTCAAGTCCTCCTGTTGGCGTGTGGGGTAGTTTTAGAGAGAGGGTGTCGACCAGGGCCGCTTTTCCTCTTAGGCACGTGCCTAGGGTGCAAAAAATGGAGGGCGAAAAAAGAGATAAAATTAAAATCACAGCGAATGAACCACACACCGCCTAATGAATCGTATTTGCGTTGTGTTTGTGTATGTATGTGTACGGAACTATGAATAATGAAAAGCTGATGTTTGATGTTGCTATGCACTCAAAATGATATTGCAATGTAAGTTGATTACAGTGATGTCATTAACGATTTTGCAATGATCAAAGCTTGAAGAAAACCTTTATTGTACAAGTACAATGATAGTGACTCAACAAAGAATAAGGATGTCTAAAAGCAATTGAATGCGAAAAGCGCGGATAACTAACAGGTTTGATAGCTTTATACAATAATGTGTACTCCAGCGGTTCTTAAACTACGGTAAATAAGACCTTCGTGGACCCCCGGGGGTTCGCGGTCTTACTTAATGTTAAAATTATCCCTTTTTGCAGACCGAAAGGCCTCATAGAAAAATTGAAAGATGTGCCATCCTGGACTAGATCACTAAATTGCCGTTAATGAAAAACACGAGAACACGTTCGTTCTAGAACATGTATTTCGATCAAGAATATTAATTTAGGGAGGTGTGTTCAAAATAACGGGGTTCCACAATGTCAGGTTGATAAGTTAAGGGGGAGTGTGCCGAGAATGAAAGTTTTAAGAATCGCTGGTATACTCTATACTAAAATTGCAAACTATTTCATAAGTTTAATGTACTAATTCACACACAAAAGGATGGGTGATCCGGGATGCCGAAAGGTAAGAAATGAACAAGAGTGGCCAAACCATGCCACTATCCTTTCCTTACGCAGCTGGTAGCCAGTCCAGGATATTGCGGGTTCAAAGTTGGTGGATAATGGAAAAAACTCTCCAAAGAGCAAAAACAAAGAAAGGAAAAAGAGCAAGAGAGTGGAGGGAAAATCTCTTTCGAACCAAAACTGGCAAGGTAAACACAAAAGAAGGGGGTGCTCTGGAAATAGTGGGGAGGAGACGTAACAATTTGAAGGGCCTAGGGCAGGGATGGTGAACCATTGGCTCGTGTGCCATTCATGGCACGTTACACAATATTTTGGGCATGCCAGCCATCAAAATGGCTTGCATTTTATTTCAAAATAGCAAAGTTCACTATGAAGTATTACGAACAAACGCGAGTGATCGGTCGCGGTGCGACGGGGAGCACATTCGTTTGTTATTGTCTTCATTTAGTTACGTCGTGGACTACAATTGCTTATGATGCAAAGTTTGTCTACGCATAGTATAGTCAATTTTATTGACACGGCTGTATTTTAAAATTTATTTGTATTTTATTTACGATTTTTAAGTGTTTTTTAAAATGGCTAGTTCAGCCAAAAAATAAAAAGGTCAATATAGTATTTGTAACAGAGAATTTAAAATTTGGTGTGAATCTAGAAATATGGCATTATTAGTAAAGGCGACAAAGCTGTTTTATGTTCTGAAATAGTGATATGCAGAACATCGCCTGTAAAACGGCATTTTGAAACAAATCACAAATTCTCTTGTCAAAAAAAGTGAACCACAGCAAAAATAATTAATTGCTGAAAAACTGATTGGCGGATGACATCAAGTTAGCATACGTTCCTTATTAAAAGTAATTAATATCTTACAATCCTAACATAAGTTGTCTGTCATCGAATCTGTAACAACAGAAATCATGCTAATGTTACTTTAATATGAATTACACGTATAACTAAAACATTTACAACTATGCGGTGCAAAAGGTATTTTTTCGTAGTAAATAAAAAGTTTTGTGTTATTATTTATTTTTATTATTTTCCCAATAATCACGTCAAAATTATTTGACAGCACGTTACAACCTCATTAAACACTTGTTTAGAAAAAAAATGGCGCGTTGATCCAAAAAGGTTCACCACCCCTGGCCTAGGGAGCCAGGGTGTTTAAAAACGGCCCTGGTACCGGCTCAAGTGTCGTTTTCTTGATTTGACTGAGGCTCAGATTACAAAATTCTTCGCCAATAGCCCTCGTGCTGCTTTATAAACACTCGCTCATCTTTCGCCAGAAAATCCTAAGAGCTTGCACAACTTTCTGTGATTATTTTTTATTACACAGTCACATCAAAAATACCACCACCATTTAACACATACTCAAATAAACACAACAATGAATCCAAACACCTTGGTCATCCAAAAACAAGGGAGGATGACTAATAATTATCACATGACTAGGATCCCTTTCTTGACCTTCAAGTACAGACACACTCTTTGACAATCATGCCTTTCATCGTAGTCACCTTCAGCTCAGGTGGCTTATTGTCATCGTAATGGAGTAGTACGAGGGGTCTGAACTTTTTGGGGGCACAGCAAGGGCGGGACACGTTGTGACCTTTAACCTTGAGAATGCTTTGCATGAGAGCATGTGTGCTGGCAAAGAGGCCTTGGGAACCCTCACACCTCCCTTTACAATAGAAAGCTTCAAATTCTTTTGGATCGATGATCCAGTTCCATCCGATGTCTGCAAAGGATATACTTAGTGGACGTTTGCAGCACTTTCCATAGCACACTACTTTCTTTCTCAGGCGCGTAACGGAGAGAGTTCCATTGAGTTGTCTTTCAAATTCAGCTGCATCTAAGTAATCAAAATATACAGAGACTGAAAATCATTTCAATCGGAATAAATATTTCCCATATAATTGAACATTGTAATAAATGTTGTATAAATTTATATTCAGAAATAATTGTACACAATTTTCAAAAAAAGAAGAAAAGCTATAATAGAAAAAATCATTTGTATTTTTATATATGAAACACATTCCTCTTCAAATAATTTCTAAAACGAATATCACTCTGAAAATGTGTTTGAATAGAGACAGTTTTGTGCACATAAATTGCATTAGATTATAAATCTGTATTTAACAAAAATAAATAAATTTGATCCATTCAAAGTTTCACACAAATGTATGCTTCAAAAAAGAAGAAATTATATATATATATATTTTAAACTTAAATAAATATTTTTGCGATATTTATTGAACTGATATTACATTAGAGGAAAAACAAGTAATATAAAAGAAAAATTTTTAGTCGATTCCTACTTTGAATGGAAAGTATTTTATTAACGACTGAAAATTTGAACTATATATATATATATATATATATATAAGGTTTGAAAAGTTTAGGTTCAAAATTAAGTAAGTAATAAATAAAAATAGAGCGAACTCTTTACCATCACGTAAGGATTTGTGGGTAAAATAAGCTATTTAAAGGTGAGCGAGCGCTAACGAAAAGAAGAACGCATACTCGAAAGGCTTAGCTGGGTGACTCTTGTCCGAAGTGTTGTTATTCATTCTACTCGGTTGCGCCAAAGGGCCGCCTATGTGGATTTTATGTGATTGAAGCGAAATAAAAGTTATTATAGAGATGATGCCTTCCTCCTTTTACCAGCAGGCCTGGGGCTCGAATATATATATATATATATAGGGGAGAGGAACCAAAAGTAGAATTGGAAAAGAGCATGATTTGTCTGCATTGTTGTAACAACGCACACACAGTTTGGCTGAAAAATCGGTTTTCGATGCTTACTTTTGTCATTATTTTAACAGTTACATTGTTACAACAAAGGAGACAAATCTAAGTTGGCGTCTAAAACCGTCAATTAATTTAATTAAGTTTAATTAATGAATTAATACTTGAAAAAACTGTATTAACATCAAGTGTCCTCCACTACGTTTAAAAAAATTTATTTGAACTTGATTGGATGTGAATAGAATGTAATTTATTAACGATTGAAAATTTGAACATTGAAGATATATATATAGAGAGAGTGAGCTATATAGTAGGAATTGAATAAATTCACCTGTATCAGATGAAGCAAGAAACTCCTCCTCACTCCTCTTCACATTCCACAGGTACTTTTGCGTCATCCGCTGTATTTCTTTCTCATCCGTATTGACAAGCTCCATATCAGGGACGTCCTTCATGCCCAGTTCGGCCAGGAAACGCTTTTGAAGTGAGTTTAGCTCCATTTCGGCCTCGGGTTCAAGACTTGCCAACGA
The DNA here is from genome assembly GCA_019973955.1 of Trichonephila inaurata madagascariensis. NCBI lineage: Eukaryota > Metazoa > Arthropoda > Arachnida > Araneae > Nephilidae > Trichonephila > Trichonephila inaurata. The sequence goes on along the minus strand of BMAV01025349.1, from coordinate 135,072 downwards.
CACTGACACTACGAGGAGGATCACAAGAGCGCACAAAGCAAAGTGCATCGATTCTATATGCCGTTTGTATACACCTCTTGCATGCACTCGAAAGGTATAATTTGAGATTGATCTCGGATTAAGAAAAGTATGTTGGCGCATCTCGGTAACTATTTGGCAATGTCTTGGCGATGAATCGTTGTCTTAGAACTCTTCTTCCACTGAGAACAAGGCCAGATATACGGAACAATAAAGAATGATTCTAGACAGCTTTTCGGTGGTTCTTACAAACAAAATTGCCTTGGTTTCAATTTAAAAAAATTAAATATTTATTTAAAATAGGAAAGATAAGCTTGATTTATTGCTTCTGATCTTTTCTGCTTCTGCTATTATTTTATATACGTTTTTCTCCCTGCTTCGATACAACAATACTACCACCTAAGTTCGTCTCAAATAAACAAAAACAAAATAATGACAGCAAGTAGTATTGAAGAATGTTTGTGACACACACACAACACAGCTGTGTGTTGAGAGAGAAAGACAAAAGTTTTTCCGCTTTCAACTCCAGAAACGAAACAACTCTTCGTGTATACAATTGTTCTGGTAGGGAAGGAAAGTTTTTGATTGCTTGCTGACACGTCACAAATAGTTGTTCAGTAGATTTTTTGTCTTTTGCGCAGATGAGTTAGTTTGTTTTGCAGTTTTATATTATATATGCCACACAAGGGTAAAATTTGAAGTTATATGTTTAATTTCAAGATTTTATCAGTAGATATAACTATAGCTTCAAGATAATAATCCTTCTGAAAGATAGAATTTTTTACTTTTACAGAAATATTCATACACCCATAAAAATATTTTTGTTAGTTGATTATCAGGCGTGTGCAAAATGATAGTTACGTGAGTAATGAAGCAAAAGATATGAGCTTTTTGTAAATTAATAAGCAATTCGAACACGCATGCCCCAATTTTCCCTGTGTTTAGAAGTTGTCAATCTCTGGCAGACCACCGATGAGGTTGAAAAAGTATAATTGATCTTTGTCTTAATTTCATAATAGCAAAAATGTAAGTTTTGTGTAATGCTTTTTGATCCACAAGGACCAGTAAAACTAGAAACTGCTGAAAGAAATGGAATCCGAGTTCTCTATTCGAAGAAGACATCATACACATTCCATCTCTAAAAAAAGCTTTCCAGTGCTACTTCCAATAAGTATAGAATCATTAGGAGAAGTATGTATAGATTCAACTTGTGAGGGAGATTTGTGCAGTATTACCTGGTTAAGATTATTCTTTCGGGGATTAAAGGTCGCATATTGTTTGAACACAATTCATAATCAAGAAGTACCTAGGAAAACCGATCTCATCTTTGAAATTGAAAGAAATCTTTTGCTTTTTACCGGAAAATCAATATTATAATTCTTTAAAAAAAATTGAACCAAAAAATAATAAATAAAATAACTTTACTTTCTCTCAAAAATAGTCTAAACTTTTTTCATCTCTTAAGGTATCCGACTACGTTCGGAACCGTGATTTTAAAAAAGCGCATAAATGGATAATTTTCATGATATTTAGTGTCACTTAGATTAGAATACAAGTATAAAATTGTTTTAAGGACATTTTGACAAAAAATTATTTAAATACAATATTTCAGCAAAAAATTAACTTAGAATAATTTTTTTCCAAATGTTCTCCTTTTGTGAAAAATGCTTCTATTATAATAATATTTTGCCTGCATATAGCTCAAACCTCTGTACAGAGGCTCAAGTAGAATTTTTGAAATATATAACTTAGAAGTGGGTTTATCCATATTTTACGACAACAGAGGGAGCAATTTTAAGAAAAAAACGCCAATAATTATATTTAAATTGGTGGTAACTCTGAAAATAATGTGAATTTTTCAAAAATTCTAGTTGAGCCTCTGTAAAGAGATCTGAGCTATATACAGGCAAAATATTATTATAATAGAAACATTTTTTTACAAAAGGAGAACATTTGGAAAAAAGATTATTCTAAGTTAATTTTTTGCCAAAATATTGTATTTAAATAATTTTTTTTTTGTCAAAATGTCCTTAAAACAATTTTATACATGTGTTCTAATCTAGTGACACTAAATATCATGAAAATTATCCATTTATGCGCTTTTTTAAAATCACGGTTCCGAACGTAGTCGAATACCTTAACAAAAAGTTCTAAAGCATTTATTTCTGTCAAATTTTGGCAGCCAAACAGGATTTTTTTCTATCAGAACAAGGAATTTCACATTCCTTACCTTATTTCATATTTCAAATAGATTCGCTGCATCCGGATCGGCAAGCTATGCTTCTTCTACCCCGTCCTGATCATTTCTCAAAAATTCTCTGTATCTTCATAAACTACTTGAAGTTTAAATTTCAATATAAAAAAATTATTTTAAAACAATAGTATTTAATGTAAATTTTATCATCATAAGGCACTGGGATTGGAAAATGCATCAACACCATCTAAAATGTCATGATGTGACGTCTCTCGCGTCCTTCTTCTAACATAACTCCTAAGTTCTTTGACGGCCACGATTAATGGCAAAACCTTTCCAACCCAATACCAAGAAGACAAACGGATCGAATATGTAAATGAGATATACTTTAAAAGGATAGAAGCTTTGATGAGAGAGAGCGACAAGTCTAGAGATAACTTAGTGTGGAATCATTCGGATCAAGTGTTAGTCATCCTATAGCTCTGGAAGAAGGATACGTTCATCTTTATTAAATTATAAGAAGTCTGAATCTTCTCATCTAAAATTATGTTATAGGTATTACCTCAATCGATGAAGGAAGGTGACTCTACAAAAGGTAATATTTTAGTATAGGAAGTTAGATTAGTCAGACAATTTATTATAATTAAGATAAGTGATCTAGTTGCGCGATCTGACTTGAATATAAGGTTTAATTGGGTGTTAACTCTCACTTTAAGAAAGTTGTTAATTAGAATTAAGTAATTTAAGTTATTCTTAATAAAAGTTGTGTTAAGAATCCAATATGTCTCATCATTTAGATAATCCCACACCTCTAGCTTACGCGGATCCTAATAGACATAGTCATCACCGGATGGCTATGTCTCAATGATTAGAGTCCAACATGTGACTAAGCACTCCGCAATGATATTTATAATCAGGCGATTTATATGACATATTGGAAAGAAGAGTCATTGGAAGTATTTTTGGAGGATTAAAATGTGATAACATTTGGAAAAGAACCAATTTAGAGAAATTCATAATTTTTTTTAAAGAATCAAATATTGTTAAAACCATTGCAATGAAAAGGTTAAAATGGGCAAGGACACCTGATAAGATTGGACGACAATCGAGTCACAAAAAAGATCTTTGTGGCCAGACCATATGGTACTCGTAAAAGAGAATGACCAAGACTCAAGTGGATCTCGATTACCTAGGGAAAGATCTAAAAACTATTAATGTCAGAAACTGGAAAAATTAGACCAAGAACAGGACAGCCTTGAATGGAATTATTTGGATGACCAAGGCCCACCATGGGCTGTCATGCCATTGAGGAAGGAATGATTAATATGACAGGTTTTCTCTGGCCTGATTATGACCTCAAATTGAATATTACAAACTTTGCACACGGAGCATTAGTTGGAGCTAGATGCAGGGCGTGTTCCATTTCGAAAGTTATCAGAACATTTAACATTCTGTTTTTGTCAAGAGTGTGCCAAGAATATATTTCAGGTATTATCTCTCATTATGACCGAAAATGTCGACTTCATGATCGAGACCATCGACAACTTGTGACGTCTCTCGCGTTCTTCTTCTAACATAACTCCTAAGTTCTTTGACGGCCACGATTAATGGCAAAACTTTTCCAACCCAATACCAAGAAGAGAAACGGATCGAATATGCAAATGAGATATACTTTAAAAGGATAGAAGGTTTGGTGAGATATAACGGCAAGCCTAGAGATAACTTAGTGCGGAATTGTTTGGAATAAAGGTTAGACGTCCTACAGCTTTGGAAGAAGGATACGCTCATTGCCTTAAATTATAATAAGGATTAAGAAAGCATGAGTCTTCTCATCTAAAATTAACATAATAGGAATTTCTTCAACCTAGGAAGGAAGGTGACTCTATAAAAGGTAATATTTTGTATAGGAAGTTAGATTAGACAGTTAAATTAATATAATTAAGATAAATGTTCTAGTTGCGCGATCTGACTTGAATATAAGGTTTAATTGTTGGCTCATTTTCACTTTAAGAAAGTTGTTATTTAGAATTAAGTAATTTAAGTTATTCTTAATAAAATTTTTTGTTTAGAATTACATAATGTCTCATCATTTAGATAATCCCACACCTCTAGCTTACGCGAATCACCCCAGACATAGTCATCCCAAAATGGCTATGTCTCAAACTGAGAAGTCAATTTTTGTATTCTATGAAGTCTGGCATATATTCTCTTTCAAATACAGATAGGTCACCTTCGCTTTATGAGCAGTAGTAGAATTCTTTTGAAATGTCCAGTCATTTCGATTAAACAGGTTTACATTCAGGAGCATCACTATTGGTTCTGAGATAGTGCCTTCATTATCTTTTGCCGTGGTTTCACTACTTTCTGTCAAAATTAATCTCTGGGAGGTCTTCACATCTAATACCCACCAAACCTCATATCCTATAAAAACCAGAAGAGGATGATCTCTCTGCATACATTTCTTTTCAAGTTCGAAATGTGATTAATAGAAGTTCGGCATCAGAACTTATAGAACAACTAGGTGTATAGGGTGTTGCCGAATTCGACCGACAAATTAAAAGGGGTGATCGTAGGCACCATGGGGATCACAAATCGCCATAGAACAGGGGGGCACAAATCAAGTTTAGCCAGAGAAATCCGCAAAAACAGTTATGAAGGGTGAGATGTACAGTGGAATGAAAAGGGGAAATAAGAGGTAAGAATGCATTTATTAGATGTAAAGCATACTTACAATATGAACAATGCATCGCAGCCGACGTCAGAAATGTAACAAGTGATTGCTACTGGTATCTTTCGAAGTTGTAGCCGCTTAGGTTATAGCACAGCTGACACCAACGGAGGAAGGATTTTCGGACGCGTTCAGACAAATCCGGTTGCACTTCTGACGTCGAGCTGTGATGTATTGTTCGTATTGTAAACATGTTTTACGTCTAATAAATGTATTCCTTACCTCTTATTACCCCTTTTCATTCCACTCGACATCACCTTCATAATTGTTTTTGCGAATTACTCCATCTAAATGTGTTTTGTAACTCCACGTTCTATGGTAACTTGTCGTCACTATGCTGCCTATTATCACATTTCTGAATTTGTCGGTCGAATTTGGCAACACCGTGTATATCAAAGAAGTCAGAAATTTATATTTTTTATATCGGGATATTTTTCTAAGGGAAAAAATATATCTCGAGGTTAAATGATTTTCTTTTTAATAAAAGGAAAAGAACACCTCAATTGTATTGGAAGTAAATCCTATTCCCTGAAAAAAATACTTGGAAGCTTTACCAAACATTTATATCATCTGGGAACATTTTTAAAGAAACTCGAAGGATGAATTACAAATAAATCTTCAACTACTATGAGCTACTTTTACGTATATGAAAAGTCAGTTCGGTGGCTGTGAGGTAGTAAACCAAATAATATTTCTCAAATTGTTCAGAATTTCATCCAGATACATCAACACTCTCTGCATAAAAATGCTAAATTAGTTTTTTTTGCTTAAGTTTCAGTGTACATCAAATGCAGTCAGTTGTAGCAACAAACTCTTAAGAGATGAAAAACAGCAATGCAGCCACAAATGATTTGAAATCTTAAGCAAATAGGTTATCTTACTTAGAAAAGCATGTTATACTTTTTTTTTTTTTTGGAGAAAGTCAAAGTTAGATGACATTATTTCAAGCAAATTACATCAACTTAAACTAAACTGGCATAGTTTTTCCTCGATTTGTAACTGTGGTTAAGAGTACGTCTATGTAGGATACTAATGGTCACTGATGTTCGAACCGTGATTTTGGTAGTATAAATGGATAATTATTATGTCACTTAGATTAGAATACATATATATTAACAGCCTATAAATATTTTGACAAATTTAAAATGCTTGAATAGTCAATATTTTGGTAAAAATATTAACTTAGGAATAATTTTTTCAAAATGTTCTCCTTGTGCAAAATGCTTCATTATAATAATATTTTGTTCTTCATAAAGCTCAGACCTCTACAGAGGCTCAGCCAGAATTTTTGAAATATATAACTGTATATCCCATATTTTACGACAACAGAGGGGAGCAATTTTAAGAAAAACACCAATAATTATTTCAATGGGTTGTAACCTGAAACCACGAGAATTTTTCAAACTCATAGTTGAGTCTCTAAAGAGGTCTGAGCCATATGTACAGGCAAAATATTATTTTAATAGAAGCATTTTAACAAAAAAGAGAACATTTTCAAAAGATTATTCTGAAGTTACCTTTTTGCCAAAAATATTGTATTTAAATATAAATTTTTACAAAACTTTAAAACAAGCCTTTATACATGTGAAGTTCAATCTAAGTGACACTAAATATCATGAAAATTATCCATTTATGCGCTTTTTTTAAAATCACGGTTCCGAACGTAGTCGGATACCTTAAAACCTCGCAATTTAAGATCTCATTCAACAGTTTTGTAAAATTGGGAAATGTGGAGTTACAGTACCTAAAGATGCGATGGAAAGGGTCAATTTCCCATACTTTTGAAAGTTTAGTAGTCATCACTTAGCCAAGTGATATTATTCCTCTCACCCCGTGTACGCTTAACTTTGAGTTTGGGGACACTCTGTATAGATAGGTTGACTCCCATTACGAAAATTCATCTGCATGAAATGGCGCCTTAAGAAAGATACATAACGGTTTTTTTTTTTCCTGTTTTCAAAGATCCCCCTCGTGCACAATCTCATCATTACTGAACAATAGAAGGCACTAGTCGTTTTTACCTAGAGATCTACTACATTTGCGGGCCCACTTTTCCGCTTAGGCACGCTAGGCACATGCCTAGGGCGTAAGAGATCTGGGGGCGCAAAAAGTTGGAAGGAGAAAAAAATTAAAATTACAGAGAACGTACAACTGCCTAGTGCTTCTATTAAAACCCAAATTGTTCTTTTCATTTTATATCTTAATTATTAAATCTTCTGTTTCTACAATGGCCAAATTATTATGTAAATCCCTTAGCTTTTCTTCCCAAATCATATTTTGTTTCATGTATACGGTTATTAAATTGTTCTCAAAACTTGAAATAAAATTTCTATAGCAGTGCTTCTCAAACTGTGGGGTGGCCCCTCCCCCTAGAAGGGCGGGATAAATAACTCTACTTGGAGGGGGGCAAACATATCGCGAAAAAGTTAAAAAGTTGATAGTTAATAAGTTCATACAATAATATATATTCCCATACGATTGTGCCGCAGCCCAGTGGTCAAGGTATCGGACCATGGCAGGCATGTCATGAGCCTCCCGAGCCCAGCACCACTAAAAAGACCCGGCCGTAGGGCAGCGCGATGCACGTTAAATCTGCCGAGAGCTGAACGTCCCTCCCGTTGGTGTGGTGGCAAAGTTAGAAGAGGGGCCTGCGGTGTCGTCCACGTCACTCTTTGACCATGGTTCAAAATTGTGATCCAGGTCGCCAGAAACCCCAGTGTAGCTAAACAGTGCGACGTTATTGTTCACCACTCACCGCTACCCATACGATTTTGTATTAATTTACTGTACTTATATTTGCAAAAAGGATGGTGAGGGGGGAACAAAAGAAATGAACAAGAGTGACCAAAACCATATCACTTTCCCATGGCTGTCGGTTGCCAGTCCGGGACACGGCGGGTCCATAGGGGTGACAAATGGCGGATTCTGAATTAAGGCTGTTTTCGCCACATACACAAGAGCGTGAACTTAATCGCGGAGCACATTGGACAACAGAAAAATGCCGGAATTTTTATAAGAATTTGTGACATTCTAACTCATGCATTTGTTTATAATATAGTGTTTTTAAAAAATTTCAACATATTTCATAAATAATTAGTTTTTCCTTTTAACACGTAAAGAGGGATAGCTTCTTTAGCATTACGGTATAGGAGAAAAATTGCGAAACACATTTTATAAAAGAAAAAAATGTGTCAACTCTAATGAAAAGGAATAGTATGATAAAAATAAGTGATTCTCTACTGGATAGTGAAGCCAGAATATAATATTAATGTTTGAGTACATTTTTATTTGAAAAAAAATATTCTGAATTTGGATCCATTTCTTTAACCTAAGCCGAAAACAGCCTTAAGAAGACAAAGAAAAGGAAAAGAGACAGAGTTGAGGGAAAATCCCTCCCGACCCAAAACTGGCAAGGTAAGAACTGAAGGAAGGAGAGGGGGGTGCTCTGGAAATAATGGGAGGGGCGCACCAGCGCCTTAGGCGCCGGGGAGGTTAAAAACGGCCCTGTACACTTGGAAAGAAAGGAAGCAACCATTTCCTCTTTCCCCGTCAGCAACCACTTGGTAAGTAGGTAATTTCCGTGAACAATGAGACACATCTCACAACACTTCTAGTCAGATGAAATCACTGAACAAATCAAACTCCCAGAATAAAAAGATTAAAATTCACTCTCAACAGCTTTTTGACGTCTCTGCCACTGGCGTAGCTAGTCCTGTATCAAAATACCTTGTGGGGCCCTTTTTTGGGGCCACTTTACAATGTTTACTCACACATTTTGGGGCTCCTGTAGCTTGGAAGCCCCGTATCATGGATACGGCTAATACGGCGGTAGCTACGCTCCTGGTCTCGGCAAACGCCCGAAAAACTTTTTTTCTCTATCGAAACAATTCTGTATATCAGTGCTTCTCAAACTTTCACTGTTTGCGACCCAATATTCAATCATAATTTTTATCGCGCCCTCTTCCATACAATAATAAATGTACAATCCTCCAACAATACCATACTTTGACTCTGTGCTACAACACGACTTCAACTCATGCGAATTGACGTATATATACGTCCTGCCTAACCAAAATGATTATTGCCCAGGGCGCTATTACAATGTCTTTCCGAAGTACGATTCTTTCTCTTGTGCACTGTTATCCATAACATTATTCCGGAAGGCCTTGGAATGCAATAAAAGGACATTAACGGTGTTTGCGGTTGATTTACTTATTTCATAGGATTTGCTTTTATTTATTCTCCAAATATCAAGCATACCGCAGCTACGGAAAACGTATCAAAGGTTTTGAGTAACTTGAAACCGTAGTTTAAGAGAGCCAATTTATGAACGTATGTAAATTTGCTTAAGATATGTTAATTTTTATATTTAATTTTTTGTATGACAAGTCCATGGGTCAATGCTTAATTTTAAACTTGTTCTAAATTTAGTACATAAACAATATCAAATATTATGGAGCAGTACTTATATATTTATAAGTGTATTATATCAGAGTGTAAATGTGTATTTATTATATCAGAATGTATTTTGTTTGCTCATACTTTCCATAAAAATTAATAATTTTCTTGAATAATCTTTTGTTTTCGACTTTTCAATATACTCGCACCCCCTCGTAGAGTTATCACACCCCCTTAGGGGGACGCTCCCCACAGTTTGAGAAACACTGCTGTATATAAAAAGTGGTTTGGTTTCTCAAGCAGACTGCTAAGCCTCGTAAAGGCAAACCCACTATCAATAACTACACAAACGGTAGTGTTATAGTTAGGCCAAACGTCTCCTACGCGCAAGCTAACAACCCACAATCTACTATTAATCGCAAAACACACACCAGATGGCGACACGCAAAACGAAGTTCCTATGATTCCTCAGCAACCCCAAGCCAGTCGAAAAAACTGCACCGCCCCAAATAAACAACTACCCGCAAATAACATTCTGGAAAACACCTCAATACGCGTAATAGTTCAAACTCTTCAACAAAACTATGCAAACCCCAAGTACTCCTCACGCAGCAAATTGCTGCACTTAATTTCAACACCCCTCCCTCCCTCCCAAGAGAAACACTCAAAAATAGAGATGACAGACTGTACGCCCTATTAGAGGCTATCCCTCAACAAAAGCTAGTATGACAGTCGAACCTCGATTGGCTTGAAACTATGCTCTTGAACGCTAACGCATTCTTTTAAATAAAAATTTCTGAGTCTTCAAAATTTTGTAGAGAAGTACCTCCCGATCCTCATACTACTTCAGGAAACACATCTGGAGTATCCCTCACACAACTTCTAGTCTGAATTCCATCTATCGTAACGATTACACCCTGAGATGGTCGAGCAAGAGGCGGAACTCTTATCCCAGCAACGTAATATCATCCATTATAATATCCCTACCTCCCTTAATCACATCGAAGCCACAGTGGGTAGCCACACTTCATAATCTAAATCCTTTCTCCATTACTTCTTGTTTACGTACCCCTAATTCCGACGAAAGGCTCTTCTACCCCTCGACTTAGAAAAATATTTTACAGACCAACAGTAATTGTGTGGATCTTTTGGTGATTTTAACGCTACACACAATATGTGGAATTGTCCCAATAATTCTATCAGAGGATACAACTTCTTAAAAAATTTTGCTGACATTCTCGATCTCAATATCGCATTCCCCGACACCTCAAATCCAGGTTCGCACAGATCTACACCATCAGATTTTGCTATCATCAATAATTTTCGTACTACCCCTATACAAATTGTTAAGCAGAACTCATCGGATCATAACCCAGTAATTCTAAATTTCTTTTCTTCCCCCGATTCACCGAGATAACCATAGGCAATTAACACCTGTTGGTCCTCTTTAAAAATAATTTAAATTCTATGATTCCGCTCCAACTTCACCGACATCAATAATCCCACTGTAAAGCAGAAGAAAACGGACTTTTCACCTCTGCCGTTCGCTCCGCCCATCAAACAAAGGCCAAAACCAATAGAAAACAAGAAAACACGCCTACACCCCCAATCACATAGAACAACCTATTCAAGAGACAAGAACAGGGCTAAAAGCTTTTCACAACACCTTTAAACCCAACACATAAAACGCATTACTACAGACTGCAAGAAAAAGTTAAAAAAGAACTAAGGAAACACTCACAACAATCATGGCAAACTAAACTCGAATCACTAAACACTTCAGGACAATAGCCTCTGAGAAAACAAAAAATTTTCGCAAAAACGACTAATATTCCTTCCCTCTCAAGTTCCCTTCTGAGTCGCTAATAGCGACGAACAAAAAGGCAAATATTTCGTACCAACCTGCAAAAGAGCAACTTCACTGAAAATAAAAGACCTGGTGATGGCAGCCATCCTATTGATAAGGAAATTACTAACACTTGTGAAGAATTTTTCAGCAACCCCCTTCCATACCCCTCCCCTCACACCCCTGGGATGAAATCCTTGATTACATCAGGCATTTAAAAATAACAAAGCACCTGCCTTAGATCTAATCACTCACAAAATGGTTGGGAAAATCCTCCATCAAATTTTATATATCTTGTTCATTTAATTAATAAAATTTTTATTTCAGTAAGTATTTCTTCCAAATAACTGAAAATTGCTGCTGTTCTTCCCATCAAAAAGCCAGATAAAAATGCCCACAACCCATCTAGTTATCGTCCAATTTCCCTCCTAAGCATTTTCAGTAAAAATCACTGAATATGTAATTTAATTAGACTTAAGAAATTTACTAATGATACTAATTTTATCAACCAATCAATATGGCTTCACCAGAATCTCTCGACCTATCACCCAATGCTCGGACTTACTCTAAAAACTACCGCTGGATTTTCAGAGAGGCAGATCCACTGAGCTGTCTTCTTCTCGACATCCAAAAGGCTTTCGACAGGTCTGGGTCAGTGGGCTCATCTATACTCATTATTAACAATTTTCCACCTGCTCTAATTCACCCAATTAATCCGCTACAATCTTGTTACCAGATCCTTCAAGTAAGAGTAAATGATACCCCTCTCTAACACGACCTTCAGTATCAATTATGGAAAATCGGTATGGTCCCTCCTGGGCCCCCTCTCTATTTAACATCTATATCAATGACACATCCCTTCACCCCGTAAACTAGCACTAATATTTACGCCGACGACACTGTCACGCCTAAGTACCTACAAAAATCACAACACTATTACTTTGGCACCTCATCAAACCACCTATCTACCCAAAAATTACTTCGACACATGGAAAAATTAAAATAAACGTAGATAAGACGATAGCAGTCTTCACAAAGAAAACAAAACCAACGCCTCCTACTCTCTATTCAACACAACTCCAGTGTCTCACAGAGCACAAAATACCGGTATTTGATACTCGATAATAAACTCACTTTGGAAACAAACATTTAACACACAAGGCGATAAATTCCGAAGGCTCTAAGAGCACTCTTCCCCTAATTGGCCGGAAATCTGATTTAAATATGTATAATAAGTTACTTCTTACACTGCCGTTTTGCGACCAATAATAACCTATGGTACGCCCGTGGGCTATGCTGCAGATTCAAATTTAAAAATCTTGAAATTACCAGAACTCATTAATCAGAAATATTGCTAAAGCAGATAGATATACTCAGAAACCTCTTAATTTATAAAGATATAAAATTCTCCCCTTCAAAGCTTATTTACAAAACTGGCCATCTCATTTTTCAATAGACTACCTAATATCGACAATGAAAATGTTCAAAAATTAAAGAACTACTATCCTGAGCCAGATACTAAAAGACCCAGGAGAATTCTCCTAGACTCGTATTATCCCCCTGGGTTATTCTAGTCGTCACCGAGTGGTGAGCGACCCTTATATTTTCTAATTTCTAAATTTTTCTTATCATTTCTAACTTAATTTCAATCCCACACAGGCTAACTTTTCATACCCCTCCCACTGCTCAGTTCCAATGCATCAGTGCAGCCACAAGGTGCCTACCACAGTGCCATAGACCAATCAGCAGCTTCACCACTAACAACGATCAGGACTTTCCGCCGAAACCCAGGAAGCATCCCTCACTGTTACCATAGCCACGCCTCCTACAACCCCACAACCAACCAGGAGATTCCCTCACTAAGCCAGGCCCATCCACACATCAGGCCACATCTACTCGATATAGATGCAGGAACGCTTCGCGTTCCGTTTCCCAGAGACGTCAGCAACGTCAAGCAGACTGCTGGAAAACTTGTCTCTCTCTCACTCAACACACATTCAGCTGTCATAAACTTTCTTCTCTACAACTTCTGTCATTCCTTTGTTTTTATTTACTTTATACGAGCTCAGGTGGTTGTCATCGCATTGTTGTGCAGTAGCAGGAGGGGTTGGGGAAGGAGATTTAAAAAAAGTGAGGATTGGTCCAGAAATTAAAATTAGAAGCAAATAACACACACTTTTATTCTTATTCAGATTAAATGTTCATTTTCGATTGCAACCAAAGCAGTTTCGTTTCTGAATGTCACCATGAACCCCCCGATGAAGCCATTCCGAGTCATTCTTTACTGTCCCATAAATCAGACCCTAATTTAAAATATGGGGAAATTCTTGGATCGTGATAGAGGGAAACAATTTATCGCCAAGGCATAGTCAAGTGGTTGTCGAGATACGCCAACATACTTTTCATACCGACTGCAAGTTCAAGTTATACCTTTCGAGTACATGCAAGGGGTGTATACAAACGGCATGTTGAGTCGATGCGCTTTGCTTTTTGTGCTCTTGTGATCCTCCTCGTAGTGTCAGTGTCGTTGGCGAGTCTTGAACCCTAGGCCGAACAAGTGCTGCACTCTTTTCAAAAGCGTTTCCTGCCATAACTGGGGGTGAAGGATGTCTCTGATATGGAGCTTGTCAATACGGATGAAGAAGAAATACAGCGAATGACACAAAAGTATCCGAGGAGTGTGAAGAGGAGTGAGGAGGAACTTCTTGCTTCTTATTATACTGGTGAAAAATGTTATAATACTTCATCTTTTTCTTCTGACTTTTAAGAAAAGTTAGCTAGTATAATATGAGTTTTTATGCATTCTGCCTAGTTGTGCCAAAAGTTCTGACACAAACGCAGCAGACGATTTAAATTTCGTCCCTGGACATCGTTTGTAATAGTTTTCAAAAAGCTGTGATCTTTCATTTACGTTGTTTTTTATTGGTTATCAATTTGACAAGGGCGTAGCTACCACCGTATTAATAATAGGGGGCCACCAATCTAAAAAGGATCCAACATGGGTAAGCAAAACCACTCTAAAATGTTAAAGGGTTGCCAAAAGGGCCCCCAAGGAATTTTGATACAGAGCTCCCGCAGGACTAGCTAAGCCAATTAGATTTAATACTTTGAATAGAAGTGGGCAACAGATCTTTCTCTGCATAAAAAAACTTGTCTGAGATTTTAAAAGCTTTTTAAGCATTTAGACCTCGAAACATTATTCCTTTATCGGACCGATAAGAGGCTTTCTGAGATCAACAGTATTACAGACCGTAATAAATGCGGTCGTCTACACTCGGCCAGAACACTGGCTGTCATCAAAGTCGGGGAGTGATTCACCGAAATCCTTATCGGAAGAAGACTTTTCTTTACTAAACAGATAAATTTGTTGAAGCGAACAATGTGTCTTATAGTTAACTTATAGACCTTAAACCAAGGGGTTATCGAAAAATAACTCTGTCCCTTTTCTTACAAAATATTAAATACACCAGAAGTAATTTAAAGCAGTGTTTCTGACAATGTGGGGCGCACCCCCTGGGGGGGGCGTGATAATTCTACGAAGGTGGCGCGAGCATATTAAAAAGTAGAAAACAAAAAAATTATTTAAAAGCAAATGATTAATTTACTGAAAGTAAACAAATAAAATACATTCTGACATAATAAAGAATAAAATACACATTTACACTGATATAATACACTTTTAAATGTATCAGTACTGCACAATGTATTTGATAATTAATTTAACAATACTAAGTTAAGAATAACATTAATAATTACCAATAACTCAATGTGGGATTGTCTTATATAAAATTATATACAAACGTTAACACTTATCTCAATCATTTGTACGGTTTACAATTAATACCTTAACTGCCATTTAAGAATTACGTGATTCCCTCCCCAATGCCACCGTTTTCCCCGCAGGCGCGCGCATGTGATGTATTGGGGGGAGGGGAGCAAAGGAATAAATAAGCAAATCTTCTGAAATAAGTAAATCCTTCGAAAATCTGTCACGGTCCTTTTATTGCATTCTAAAGCCTTCGGAATAATTTTATGGATAGCAGTGCACAGAAAACATCGTACTTCGGAAAGACGTTTATATATGCCCGAGGCAATTGAAGCTTTTTCTGAGCGATTCGTTTATATACGCCGGTGGCATTTAAGAGGTTAAAGTCGTACTGTAGCTTTAGCGTCAAAGTATAGTATTATTGAATTAAGTACATTATTATTGGAGAGGGGGGGGGGCGATGAAAATCATGATTGAATATTGGGTCGCAAATATTGAAACTTTGCAAAGCACTATTGCGTTGGCACTCTCATAACAGGCCACCGAAAAACTCCGTTTACCGACGAGAAAAGTTTTGACATTGAAGTCTTTTTCAACCACCAGAGGGACTACGTACATGTAAGGATTGCCCAAGGAGCTAAAGAGAAGAAAAAATGCTTACACAGAGCTCCTCCTCCGGTTTCCGCAATGGTTTGATGGCGTGTTAGCTATGGAGGAGTCTCAGAGATTCTTTTTTAACATAAAGGATAATTGAGAAAGTTTATCAAAATAATGTCACAGAGCAAATCATGAAGCCCTGAATGTAAACCTGTTCATTGGAAATCACTGGACTTTACAACAGGTCTCTGCTCCTGCTCGTAAGACGAAGTTGAAAAAAAAATGTACAGGATTTAAAAGAGCATAAAAATAAGCCTTCCAGCAGTCGAGATTTGTCATTGTTGTTGTTTCTTATTCCACTTGATCGTCAGAAACATCTAGATCAAGCCCATGAACCTGTGCGTTTTTAAACAATGGAGATCTGTAGCAGGACTTGAGAGTAACTGGCTCTTATGGCAACCGATACAATCCAAGAGGTGGGCAGGAGCAGCTTGGGTCACATTGTGACGTCTCTCGCGTTCTTCTTCTAACATAACTCCTAAGTTCTTTGACGGCCACGATTAATGGCAAAACTTTTCCAACCCAATACCAAGAAGAGAAACAGGGCGAAAATGCAAATAAGATATACTTTAAAAGGATAGAGGGTTTAGTGAGATTGGACGGCAATCTTAGAGATAACTTAGTGCAGAACAGTTCGGAACAAGTGTTAGACGACCTACAACCAAGGAAGAAGGATACGCTCATCTTCATTAAAAATATTAATTATAAGAAAGATTAATAGGGCCTGAGTATTCTTATCTACAAGTAGCAGAATAGGAGAGTCTTCAACCAAGGTAGGAGGGTTACTCAATAAAAGGTAATATTTTGTATAGGAAGTTAGATTAGGCAGATAATTAAATATAATTAAGATAAGTGATCTAGTTGTGCGATCTGACTTGAATATTCAGTTTAATTTGTGGCTTATTCTCACTTAAAGAAAGTTGTTATTTAGAATTAAGTAATTTAAGTTATTCTTAATAAAAGTTGTGTTAAGAATTACAAAATGTCTCATCTTTTAGATAATCCCACACCTCTAGCTTACGCGGATCCCACAAGACATAGCTATCGCAGGATGGCTATGTCACAACATTGCAATTCGGAAAAGTAGGGTAAACTTTAAGAACCACCACATGCTCTTGGGCTCGAGTGTGTCCACTGCGAAGCCTAGGAAGAATAGTGTCATCTCGCCAACTGCTTGTCTCAAGCAAAGCCGTACCAGGACGGTTTCCTTCATACCATTCATGTACAAGGGCCTGCCTCCAAGAGGAACTGATAAAATGATTAAAATTTCAAAGCAGGAAAACAGTATAAAGTGTTCGAAATCAGTATTTGGCGCAGCGTTGTGACATCTCTCGCGTTCTTCTTCTAACATAACTCCTACGTTCTTTGACGGCCACGATTAATGGCAAAACTATTCCAACCCAATACCAAGAGGAAAAACAAAGCAACAATGCAAATAAGATATACTTTAAAAGGATAGAAAGTTTGGTGAGAGGGATGGCAATCTTAGAGAAAACGTAGTGTGGAACAGTTCGGAACAAGTGTTAGACGGCCTACTCAAAAGGAAGAAGGAAACGCTCACCTTCGATAATAATATTTATAAGGAGGAGTAATTATATATGAGTACATCCATCTATCTAACAAGTAGCAGAATAGAGGAGTCTTCAACCAAGGTAGGAGGGTTACTTTCTAAACGATAGTATAATATAGAAAGCGAGATTAGGCAGATAATCAATTATATTTAGGATAAGTGATCTAGTTGTGCGATCTGACTTAAATATTCGGCTTACTTTGTGGTTTATTCTCACTTAATATAAGTTGTTCATTATATATAAGTAATTTAAGTTATATTCTTAATAAAAGTGTTGTATTAAGAATTATAAAATGTCTCATCCTTCCGATAATCCCACACCTCTAACTTACGCGGACTCACCACGTCATAGCTATCGACAGATGGCTATGTCACAGCGTTACAATATGGGCTGCAACCCGATGCGGCAGGGAGTCAAAAAGATTCCTTGTCTGGGGAACAGCATTCCACATTGTTTGTATACGTACCCAGACTTCATCTTTAGAACCTGTAGGATAAAGATCTCAAGCGAGACGCCGATCAATGAAATCCCACACGTGTTCGATATGTGGACATATCTTGTGAATAAGCATGCTAAGGAAGAAGCTGTTTCTGTTGTGATAAAAGGAATTGGCAATATATGCGAGTGGACATTGTTCTGTCAAAATACAGTTCATGGAATGTTTTGAAGGAAGGGAAAAGCTTCGGGCTCTAGAACTTCACTGAAGTACCGGTTGCTGTTTAAATTATCCACAATTCGCAGCAATTGAGATAGTCCGCGATATGCAATCGTACCTCAGACTATTATTCCGAGTGTTCGTCCATTATGGAGTTCAATAATGCCCTCCAGAAGGTGGCGTTCACTGACATTGCATCTGGCACGTATGTGGCCATCATGGTACCTCAAATTAATTCAAGATTCATCAGGAAAAAACCACTTTCTTCCGGTCTCTACTACAGTTCCTATATCCATGAGGCCACAATATTATAATTCTGTAGTGCTGAAATTCTTTATAAAATTATTTGGAAGTATATTTAAACATAAAATTAAAAAATAATAATAATTTAAAGTAGGCGTGAAAATATATATAAATATACATCTGAAGAAATACATCAAAGTAAGAAGGAAGTAAGATTGAAAATGAATACAGAACTTATACAATAAGCCTTGTACAGTAAAAAAATAGATATAGTTTAGAATACACTGATACAATGGTCAAGAAAGAGATATATAATATTAACCCTTTTCAGGGGCACTGGTTGCAAGGCCCAACCACAATTTTTAAAAATAATTACACCTAGAAAATTATATGCAATTTCCTGCTCAATGAGCAGGATTATATGCAATAACATTTGTTCTATAAATGAATAATACATGGATGCATCCCTTGGTCATCGATCTTTAGAATCGAAAAAAGTACTTATAACTCATGTGTTTTTTCAGTCAGTTATGTTTCTTTTTTTTTCTATAAAAGTTTCTAAAAATTTTAAATACTTCACATATTATATTTACAGTAGTGGTATCTAAATAAATCAGTAACAGCTTCCGGACAGATGTGATCACTTTCGTCTATTGGTATGTTTCGTGCTTACGAATCCATAGGTCGCGAGTTCTAATCCCCGATTCATATCAGATTAATTATAAAATAATGCATCTAAAACAGAGGTGGGCAATTAGCAGCCCGCCAAGTCAGTCAGAAAATCCGCTTTGAACATATTTCATTTCCGCGTGTGAGCAAAGAGAGAGATTCTTCTCTTATTTTTCATTACTTCACAAAGTACCTGAAAGTGTTTCTACTAAGAGATCATTTTAAAAGTTTGGAGGATGAGGCCACATGAAGATTTGTGGCGGTGTGATATCTATATGAACTAGTACCAACATCACGCGAAGACGATCGTTTTGGCGTGATCGGTTAAGTACTCGCGTTCGGAACGGAAGGTTCCCAGAACGAAATTTCTTCCTTCATTGGTGACCCTGGCCGTGCAAAGAAACCGCACCCTTCACGCGCCGCCATCTATCCACCGCAAAAGCAACCAAGTCGTCAAACATTGACGCAAATAAGCCGTTACTTCTCAAAGTCGTCTCACACAAATGACGCAATTCTCAAGCCGTCACGCACGAATGACGCAACCCACCAAGTGACGCAACCGCTTACATGCTCTCCACGAATATGGTATCGTTTGTTCGCCTATTCGCCGAAACACTGGCAGGGGAGTATGTGGCGGTGTGATATCTATATGAACTATTACCAACATCACGCGAAGACAATCGTTTTGGCGTGATCGGTTAAGTACTCGCGTTCGGAACGGAAGGTACCCAGAACGAAACTTCTTCCTTCAGATTTTAAAGAAAATTTGACCTAATTTCAATTTTTTCAGTTATCTTATTACTGCTGATATTGATATAGCACCTGAGGAGCTGCAGCTTGAACTAATCGACTTGAAGTCAGATCACAGTGGGAAGAAAATATTTAATGCTATGGCATTGGCTTTAACACATCTATGTCAACTGAAAAATTTCCATGTATGCAGAAATTCGTGAAAAATTATTCTTTATTTTTTAGTAGACATATACTTGTGAGCAAAGTTTTTCTTACATGAAAATCAACAAGAGTAAATATTGATGCAAGTTGGTTGTGACATAAACTAGTAAAATGTAATAAGAATTTCAACAAGCAATCTCGCTCCTGATTTAAAAAAAAAATGCCGATAAACGTGATAGGGTACATTTGTCTCATTAAACTGATTCTAAAATTAAATGTGCTTGCAGCTACAGATCGTATGAAAACAGATCAATAAATAAATTGAATAAAACTGCCACAGTTTTAGTTAACTGATATTTACTTTTTTTTGTAATGAATGCAACCATTGTAAAAAGGTGCAGACCTCTGGTATCCTTCGCTCGTATTATGTGGCCTACAAACCAAAACAAGTTGCCCGCCCCCCTGCTCTAAAACATCAGCTTAAATTTAAAGTTTTATCCATGAAGCTGATATCCCCAATTAGCATGAGAGATAGAAAGGATACTATACTTAATATATTTTTATCCTTAACATAACACCTCATAAAATGAAAACTTTAGTAAATAATTCTTAAATTACTTAACATACTTGATTATCTAAATACATATTATGTAATCTTAATATATATTCAAAGCTAAATTTACATATAACGTTATATGTAACAAAGAGAATTTAATAATCATCTGTAAATGTATTATTGAGTAATCATCAATATCACAACTAACAGAATAAAATATTTACATGTATATATATATTAACTAAAATATTTGTATAAAAATACATTATTTCACAGATCCTGCATCTGCATGGTGATAACATTGTCCCAATGTATGGAAGTCAGGACCATCAAAGTATATACATATTTTGTTGGTTTTTAAGTTTCTTGTAATGTGATGCCAACAATAAATTTAACTTGAATTTCATTGGTTAAAGAATCATTTTAGTATTTTGTCCCATTTTTTGAGGAAATTAAAAAAAAAATTAATTCTTAATTTCCACTAATCACTTATAGTTGATTAGCTAAAAATAATAATCCATACAGCAGGTCAGCAAAGTAAAAGAAAAAAGTGACATGAACCTGAAATCAAAAGCTTGCAAATTTTTATTCTAGTGATATTCATAACAATAACAAAAAATTATAAACAATTTTCGATCTCAGAGAGTTCCACTAGTTTAAAAAATACTTTTTTTTATTTATGGAGAATTCCAGACATCTTTAGTAATCCTCCCTAATCATTTTGAGAAGTATTAGTTCAATACATAAAAGTGATTGCATCTTTAGTAAGGCATTATAATTTCTTTTCACCCAGAATTTACAAAATAAATCTTAATCAACAATTTTTTTTTATATAAAATGACAAAAGTATTAATGATTTAAACCACAGAAGTAAATAAATACGTTTATGTATTTGAATTCAAGTCCTTGATTCTTTTTTCAAAAATAATACAAAAGGAAAAAAAACATTGATTTTTTAATAATAAGAAAGATTTCAAAAATATATAATACTTAGTTACTATACAACAATGTACCTTATACAGTTCTCTGTTATGATACAAGTATAAAATATGTCACATTCAAACTCTAAGATTGAATATATATATAGTTAGGGATTTTTCAACTAATAAATCTTTAAACAATCAGTTTGATGTTCAGTTATTTGTTATTCATGGATTTAAGAGAAATTAGATTCATTCAAGTTACTTGTAGAATAAAAAATTTTCTCTAAATGTTTTCTGTATTTAAAATTTGCTATTCAAACTGAAAATTCAAGAACCGGATCATAACCAAGTACAATGTTTAAAAAATTACTGCAGCATAAACTGAATTTCTATTAGCAGATAAGTATAATAATATAATGTTAAGAAGTATTACTTCTTAAATATCTTTTTAACATCTAATGCAGTTCTTTCAAAAAAAACCCAGCACAATCAGATGAATTTAACTAAACCATTTCAAAACAGCATTAATAGACCATTGAGTTCAATTAAAACACAGATTAAATTTGTGAATTTAGCATCTTTTAATTATAAAACACTTTTTCAATCAATATTGGGACAATATCATGACAGTTTGTGTCATATAATTAATTCTTTTAAAGGGTTCCACAAAACAAATATGTGCTACAAAAGTGTGTGTACGAAAAAAATACAAATTATCACAATCTATCACAATAATAGTTATAATTCATTAACTCTCCCCATGAAGAGGATCAAATCATTTTCAGTATTGTAAATTAAAAACAGAAATGGATGATCAACAAAAAACTCTGGATCAAAAGACATACAATATGCAACAATTTCTACTACTGTACTAGCAGTAGCTTCACTACCTTCTTCATTTACTACAACAGCAGCTTTGTGGATTATGTCTGAAACAAAAATATTTTCAGAATTACTGATATTACCCAGCTCGGCTTCTGAATGAAATATTTTATTAATTCCTAGTTCTTTAAAACACTCTTTCAGTGACTTTTCATACTCTAACTGAAATTTTGGAAGTTCTACTTCTACTTTTGTTTCCTTCATTTTATGTTTCAAGTCTTCAAAAAATGAGGAATTCAAAGAACTTTCTAACTCTTCCAACCCATTCTCTAGATTAGGTAACAGAATCAGCATTGCAATATCTCCTCCCTTATAAGGAAGTTGAAGAGCTTTATAAGTTTCCTCTTCAACATACATAAATTTTTTTTTAATGTGCATTGTATCCACTTCTTTGTAATTATTTTCCTCCCCTTTGTTATTAAAATACTTAAGGATAGTTTCATTTTCATCGAACTGCTCCAACCAAAACCCTTTAAAATAAATAGCATTGAGAATGACCATTACTGTAGACGGATCAATAGATTCTAACATTTTTGGAATCATACCATGAGTTTTTTCACTAACCCATTCATTAATTCGGTTGAGTGCTTTCTCATTTTCATTCATAAAATCAACTTCTTCAACACAGGCATTAAAAAAATCAATCAAAAGTGATTTATATTCTTTTTTAACAGAGAATTCTTTGTCTGTCAGTACTGAATTAGCACAAGCTAAATTGTAGGAATCTGGATTGCTCTCTAGACTGTCTAGGAGTTTCTGGAAGCAAGATTTTAGTCTTTCATCTTTTATATTTGCAGTTTCATATCCTAGAACACTTCGCATTTCTTCATTGGTTTTCTTTTCAGATCCAAAGAATAACATGGCTAATGCTGTTGATACACTGAAAGGTGAAAAGAATACATTTCTTTTCTCTTTAGCTAGCCATTTGTACAAATGTATTCCTAAATGGTTACTGGCATTAGCCACAATCATGTTCTCAGCTTTTTTGTCAGAACCCTAGAACAGTTACAAAATTGAATGAATTTCTTTCTTTTTCATACTATAGAAATAAATTACATAACATACCATTATATAAAATATAATATCCCTGTAAAATACTTAACAGTACTTAGGTACTATCGCAATAATGCCACCGTTCAAGATAACTCCCCAAGTTGCAACTCAGATTTTGCAAGTGTTGTACATTCTGAATTGTGTGGCAACCATGTGTTTCATTTCATATAATGTCACCAATATGGTTGCGATAATACCTATGTACCGATTTTACTAATATTAGGAAGAGAAAATCATCGTGTTATTCTCTTATTTAAATAAATTGTTTTCAATATATTAAGTAGGAACTCATGTATTATTGCAATTGTACTGGTGATGTTATATGAAACAAAGCCCATGGTTTCCAACTAAGCACATACCGCACATGCAAAATATGGGTTACCAACTTGGCGAGTGATCTTGAACGTTCAAATTGTAGTGATAGTACATACACACCGAGAATTTCAGCATAAGCCATTAATACAAAAATATGGTAAAATTTCTATGATTAATTTTTAACTGAAATAATAAAATATGTAAAATTTTATTATTATATAAAAAAAGCATCTTAACATTTTAAAATATTTTAAGATTAGCAATTTAATAATCTTGTATTAAATTGATCAGTCACTGTACATCTACTAGTGACATTATTTTGCTTGTACGTTTAATAACACCTATTACATGAATTGTAGTTTTTATATGATAAAATTAGAAATCAACTACAGTTTTCAACTTTTAAGAAACTAATGTTTAGTATTATTCAATAGTTTGTATGTATTAGCGTTGCCACAGCCAAATTGGCCCCATGCAAATTGCGCCATTTTCACCAAAATCTGACTGATCAGTACTTTTTTTTTCCATATAAAACATGTTAGAATCTCTGCTGTTTTGGTATCAAGATATGGTTCATGTGGCACTAATTTTGCTGTGGTGACACAAATCTTATGTACACATATAAAGTAAAAAACTATACTTATAAAATACAAACATCTAATTACAGCACAATTTGTGCCATATATTTTTAAAAAAAATACTTTCAGCAAACACTAATGCATATAAATATAAAATTTTTACAAAGTGTTATAATATCAAGACACTGTACACAACAAAAATGTTCATTTCCTCAAAATATTTATTTTGAAAAATTATCAAATTTAATTATTATTTCAACATTTTTCCACTTTTTTCTGAAAAAATATGTATTTTTTTTCTGAATCAAGAACAGGTTTGTAAACTCTAACTTATAGTTAAGAAAATGCAAAGAAAAATTGAATAAAATTGTTTTAACAATTTTTCCATTACGAACAATTAAGTTTTGTAAATTTATATATAATCTTGAAAACTTATTTATTTTTAATTTATAAGTTATTTGGTTTTTTTAAATCCACTTATGAAATTTAAATTTAATGATTAAATGTTAATTTTATGCAGATTGAGTTAATTTGTATACATTTTAAACAGAGCTGGGTAAATCTAAATACATCTAAAAATACATATTACCCTATCTGCCATAATGTGTAAATCTTAAATGAATTGCTTCAAATTAAACTTCAAGCAAAATAATTAAATAGATTACACGCATGAGTTTCACTATATGTTAAGGACTCTTTAGTCAAGCAGACTCTCAAATTATTTGTAAAATAACTTCAATTTTAGAAAAGATACTAATAGTGTGTTACAGGATTTTACAGAACATTTGTAGGAATCAATTTTAAAAGGGAAAAGTAGAAATTTATACCAGAAAATTTTCACCGTAAAGGGTGGATCATAAATGCACAAATATATATATATATATATATTGTATCAAAACAAAACAGATTTCTCTGTTAACTGTTGCTATGGTAACTTGATTAACCTCACTTTTCATCTGATTGCCGCCTCAGTAGCCAAGTGGCAAGGATTCTATGATTTGCGACTTACATTCCATACTCCAAGGCAGTGGCATAACGTACAACTCCGCATCGTGAAGGAGCCTAGGGCCTTAGCGATCTGAAGTCTGACTACCGCCAAGTACCTATCCTTTGTAAAATCCTACTTGGGGGTTCAAAACCTGACTTTGCAAGGGGCCCAAATGTTCTCCATTACGCAACTGCTTGAAGGCATTGCATTTTAAAGAGATTTTTCGAATTCTTTTTTCTCACTAGATAAAGTTGAAGAATAGATTTTTAGAAAAATATTTAAATGTACAAGCATGCTAATAATTCTTTCATATAAATAGAAAGCTGAAATAAGCATTGCGATGTATACGTTTCATTATTAATTTTAAGTTCTACTTTACTAAAATTTATTTATTTATTTGAAGTACTTTATGATTTTTGGGTTTTATCTGACCTGGGTGATTTTTTTTTAGTATGAAACCATTTGCGTCAATTTCGAATCATTAGTAAAGCTAATCTACAATATTCTCTATTTTTGTGTAGTCATCGAGAAACTGATTCACAATTCAACTCGACCTGTACCAAAACAAATAGCTTCTCCAGCCGATCGAGGTTATATTACAATTACTATGAGAATGGTAAGAAAATCTGTTATAATCGTGATTATATTGATAAGTCAAAGTAATTTTATGAAACACTCTTACGATTTATGATATTTTTGCATGAAAAATTGCAATATTTCAAGTGATAGTGTTTAAAGAATCCGCATGTGTGCCGGTAAAATGACAGCTTACGGCTGTGGAAAATAACTTGAAATATTTTGATATATATCATACAATAAATTGTATTCTTATATATAATATAAGTGAACACTATAAACATTCTTTTTTAGAACCCTTTTTCGTTTTTATTTCATTCTTAAGCTTACATATTAGCATATTATTACAATGTAAACAATCATTCACATCTGTTTTTTCCCATAGCTTTAAAATTTGTTATAATTACAGAATAATTTTATCATGTTAATTTTAACTATTTTCCCCCTCCAATTATATGGATAATGCACTTCAAGTTGCGTAATATACAGATATCTATGTATTTTCTCAAACCGACTTGATTAAATTTATGAAGTCAGATTTTTCTATTCGCTCTTCATATGTGTGATCTTTGTCATGTTTCTGTTATTTTCTTTATCTTTACAGCATTTGGTCATGTTTCTGTTATTATTTGGTCCGAATCAGCAACTATAATGGGGTCGTCAATATCGAGCCAAAAATCCCCATATTTGGTGTGGACCGTACCGTGTAATTCATGTAAACAGATGGATTAAGAAACCACGCCTATTTTCAATACATTTTCTTTGGAATGTTTAAATTGCATTGTGAAAAAACCTCACATCAATGAATTTTATTAAAAACAAGTATCAGTATAAACTTTTTGGTTAATGGTTAATAGCCATATCTCAATCCAAATTTTGTTGACATATTGTGTCAATTGATATCTTTAATATTTATTAACAACTGAACACAAAATTTGTTAATACAAAGAGTGGTTTTTATGGGAGGGGGGGGGGTATTGTACTTTTTGGTCACTCCATTGGGACAATTTTCAAGAAATCACATTGGTATATAAAACATATTCAAAGTTGTTGCAACTGGAAACTGGATTAGATCATGTAGAATTTTGTATATGATTAAATTTCGTTTAAATGCTTATGAGTACCGATATATTTGTTTTTAACATACTGGTAATAACAAAAAATGAACAAAAGAAAAGTATTAACCTATGAAAGTTTTTTAAATAAAATACTTTCACTGTTGACTACGTAATGTTATTGTACATTCCTTTTTATTCCTGAGGATTTTCTGGTACTTATTATACCATCGACTAATTTGGTGCTAATTTGATATCGGGGGCAGTAGCACCAAGCTGGGCGATAATATTACAATATGGTTACCTTAATATTTTTATCATCTGTCGATGTAGTTGCCTTGGGGATAAGGTATATTAGAAAAAACTTTTATTCATTTTTTTCCTCTGTAACCCTTTAATTTCAGACAATTTCTTTAAAAATTTAACCATTTTCAGTGTAATTTTTCTATTCTTTGCATCTTCTGTTTAATTCTGGGCTATTTTCGAATATGGATATTTCTAAAATGAGTGAGTACTAGAATATTTTTTTCTTAAAAGAATAAATGTTGTGCTTTTAATTATCGCTATAAATCGCTTATTTTTGTTTTAAAAATGTTTTTTTTTACGTTCTTTGTTCGATGAAATTCGTTGAAGGAACTTGCTGTGAAAGTTTCATATTGCAAGCTTTCACTACTTTGTAATTGATATTCTAAATTAATTTTAACATACATTATGTAATTATTTTATTCATAATAAAAAAAAGCAATTATTACTGTGTAATAATCGTTTAATATTCGTTATTTATAATTGTTTCTTTTAGCATTTATTTGGAAATATTACATGTTTTGTTATTTATTTATAATATTATTTAATTATAATTATTATCTTATTTTTATTTATTTATAGCTATTCTTATGTTGTTTATTTATAGTTATGTATTACGAGTTCTCTTGTGCATTATTTTTATTTTTTTACAATTCGACGATTATTCTTTTTAATAATTACTATTTAATTATATTATATGATTGTTATTTCTAATAACCGTTATAAAATCGTACTATATGAATATTATATATAATTACGATAAAATAATATTAAAAGATTATATATATATATATTATATGCTGCTTATAATACTATTATTAGTTTATGTTACTTTTTATTACATAATATTATTCACTATTTATTGATTGATCTAGGTTATTCTCAATCTCTTCCTATATCCTTTATTTGAAATGCATTTCAATGTATTTCAAAACAATTCTTTTAAATTGTGTATCATTAAATTACCGCTAGGCCGCCATATTGGATTTCATTCCAGCAACAAGAAGCTCTGCTTGGCATGATCCTTATCACGCCAAGCAGCACTTGGCGCCATTACCCCTGTTATCAAATTAGTTCCAATAATTTTTCTAAATTGAAAGACATTGCTAAATTCTGTTATTGTATGCACAAAAAGGATTATTGTGTTTGTAAATGCATGGAAACAGTTTTTTCCATTATTGTCTGCATGTCATGGCTAGGTACTTACATATTGTCGCAACCATCGCCTACTCTGTTAATAACTCTCCAAGTTGATTTCCTATGTGTTGTACGTGCTGAATTGGCAACCATGCGCTTCATCTCATAATGTTGCTAATAGGTAGTGATAATATGTAAGTAACCATGGCTACTTAATTCTATCACTTAGTATTTTTGTTTTTAATTTTTTCACTGCTGACAGTTTTTTTTTACACTCTTGTTTACAACACAATAATTTTCTTTTCCCACCATTAGTAAAATTAGTACATGCATATTATCGCAACTGTATTGCCGATGTTATATGGAACAAAGTACATGGTTTCCAATTCAGTCTGTACAACACATGCGAAATCTAGTTTGCCAACTTGATGAGTTATCTTGAATGTTAGCATTGTGTTGTCACCCAAAAATCTGATTTATTTCTTATTGGGAGTTTTTTGTAATACGCCAAAGAATAAGAACCAAATTTGTAGTTGTAAATATCTCTCCTATGTCCTCCGGCTCAATATCTCATCAATCAGTCATCTCAAATATATTGTATTTAACAGGTCTTGGAAATTATGAAAATATTTTAAATGCATAAGCATTAATTCTGGGCAAATTTTGTAAGAATATCCATCTTATCTGTCTTGCACCATAAAATGTTTTATTTTTATAAAATTATTAATGAACTCTTAATGATTATGATTACTCTTGATTCCAAAAATCTGTTTTGAGGTAGTATAAACCTTGGAAAACTTTTTTCTCTCTTTTAAAATAAAATTAATCAAATTAGGTACTTGCCTATTAGCGTCACTGCAGCTGAATTTAGTACCATAAGAATTGCACCATTTTTCGCCAAAATCTGACTAACTTGTTTTTATTTATACAGAAAACATTTGGAATCTTTATTATTTTTAATACCAAGGTGGGTTGAATCCTAGGAGGATCCCCTTATGTCGCCAAATTTTTGGCGATAAAGGTTACAATATGGTAACCCTACCATTTCCTTCTAGAAAAGGGGGTTTACAACCCCCCTAAGAAAATGGCTACCCTAAAAACGGTGACACGAAAACGCGTCCATTTTTGGACAAAGTCCAGTTTGTCTCCCTACTTTGATTGTAAAGGTTGTTTGCTCTGGCATCGGTTTTGTAAAGAATGGCTGCTGAAAGCAAATTGTTTCTTTGTCCTTCTGGATGAAAGAGGTAAGAAGGCAGTGTAAAACGCTCATTTCATCCTTTTTTTTTAAATGTAAATCATGTACTACTAAAGGATTTTGCAGTGCTTTTTTAAAATGATGAATTTCATATATTTATTCAGTTTTTTCTATCCAAAACGCTAATTTCATCCTTTTTTTTATGTAAATCATGTACTACCAAATGTTTTCAGAGGTCCCTGACACCATTAGCCCTCTAAGCAGTCTGCACATAAAGTCTTGCCATTCTGGAGATGCTTCAAAAATGTACCGCATGTATTTTTTTGCCGTCAGGTGGGGTTCTCAAAAGTGGTAGAGCCGTATTTTTAAGAATGCGGCCCGGCCGCTTTTGTGAATCTTGCTTGAAGGCAGAAAAAGCATCTCTGGAATTATGGGATTTTACGTGCAGACCGCTTGGAGGGTTAAGGAAACCCCATTCATTTCATGATTTTTGACCATTTCATCAGTCCTCCCCTCCTCCCCCCCTTCGGAACACAACGGTTTCAAAGAGTTTTTCGTCTCTGACACCATTATGAAAAACTAGAGTTTCTCAATTTGGCACCAAAAACATGAGTGAGTCCTGCTAGAGGATTTTACCCTGAGGTGCCAATTTTGCTGTGGTGGTGCTAATATGTAAGTAATCCAGATTGTTTTATATTGCTTGCATTGTTTTTTTTTTTACTTCTATACAATTTTATTTTTCTTACTAATGATGAACCGGATCGCTTTTATATTGTAGGCTAAAAGTTATTTTACCGAATTTTTAAAATTTTGTTATGTATATAGCTACCATGAATTGTATTGATCATAATGTTAATTTAACTGTGTTCTTGACCAATGTATATTTTCTTATTTACATGTTACTAAGATTTTCACTCCATTTTATTGTAAAGGTTTACATTGTATTCCTTTTACTTTGATAATTCTTTAGAAAAAGGTAAAAGATTTATACATTTATTAAAAGTCCTATTACTAGGAACTTTTTTTGATTTGACATTCTTTCTGTACTCGGGATGGCTACCATTCAGTCTTGCTTCTTTGTGACAGTTTTCTGCTTTATTTGCTAACTTTATAAAATTTAACAAAAAACTTGCTAAAAGAATAAAACAATAATGACCAAGGAAAAATATCCAGTTTTAAGGCAAAGGCAGTGCAAAAGCAAAAAGCTTAGCACATTAATTTGGCATAAAAAATGCATGATATGGCTTTATTAAAAAAAATAATAGCAAATATTTTTTCAAAAAAATTTGGAGTTTCTTTATTATTAAAGACTTTTCCAAAATAAAATTCATCAAGTAAAACATAGGGTTGCCAAATAATTTCTGTGCTCTGAAAGGCAGAATTTCCCCTCACCATCTGTCACCACAGGAAAAATAAAATCATAATCTCATTAATACTTTGATGAAGCATTAAATGGAATAAACGAAAAATAAGAAAATAAAATTTCACTTATTATGAAAATTTGTAATATTAAAAGTACAAATGTATGTGTGTTATGCTAGAACAAAAAATTTGTTTGGAAAAGGGAAAAAAATTGTTCCATGTTATTTCAAAATTGTGTAAAAAAAGAGTTGGATGTACTTGGAGACATACTTTGAATCAAAAAAATTCTCCAAATGCCACAATATCAAGTCATCAAAGGAAAAGAGCTGCCTTGCATGCTGAGACTCAATAATCATGTGCACACATACACAAAAATCCTTTTTTTTTTGGTTCTGTACCCATGCATGTGTTTAAACAAAATGTAGGTCACTCATGCTTGAAAATATTTATAATTAGTAATATTTTATTTTGTCTTGAAAAATGATCAATATTTGATATCTATTATCTTTTGTAGACAGTAGACTATTTTCAAATATACTGTATAATACTTTAGTGCTGAGGTGGTCAACCCGTGGCACATGAAGAATTGTTGAAAATTTTTTAAAAATTAAAAAATAATATATTTAAAAAAATTTTTTTTATTGAAATGTGGTTATCTTAGACCAAAAAAAAGTACCCACAAAATTTATTTTAAACACGCTCGATTAATTGAATTACAATAAGAAGTTTTCATGTACAAAATACTTTTCATTGTTGTGTGCGCTAGTTTTCCAAAGAAAGTGCTCTTGCAAGATTTTGGAATTTGAGGGAGCGTGTTTTAAAATATGTGGAAGAAAACAATGAAATATCTAGTGAGTGCTTGCTACTCAAGAATGAAGATTGGCTGAGAAATTTAGTTTCTCTAACTAATGTAATGGTACTCAGATTTGCCTAAAAAATTTGCAATTTGCTTAAAAATCTCATAATAAGCTTATAAGTAACATTTTTTCCCTGTATATTTTTGTTGTTGGAAATGGCATGTAAATTTTTTTTTAATCAGAAGGTGGCACTCTTCCCAAAAAGGGTGGCCACCCTTGCCTTAGTGCCTGAAAGACTGGGGTTTAGCAAAATGTTGAAAGAAAAACACTGTGTGTAGAACTATGTCAGCATTTAGAATTGAATATCTGCATAATTTATTTGCCAGATACATATACAGATTCATTTGCTGCAATTTTGAATGCAACCACAGTGTTTTGGCCACTTAAATATAGTAATTTTTAGATATTTAGGCTAATATGAAAGGAGCATGTGTAGGATTTTGTTTTCCCACGTGTGAAAACTATGGCAAAATTTGGTGATGTCTTTTGATTTAGCAAAACTGTTTAATACAATTTTTAAATATCCAATGTATTTTAAACAGTTCAGAGCTTAATCAATATAAACCTTAACAAAATCACAATAATGAAAGTATAAATTAAACAAATAATGAAAGTATAAATTAAACAAATAATGAAAGTACAAATTAAATAAGTGAAAAATTAACTTATTTAACTATGCATATGAAGAAAACAATATTATCTTTCTCGGCAGCACTGAATGTGTGAAAAACTGCTGGTGATAAAATTCAGAGAATTCCCATCCTGAAATAATGCATTCTAGAAATTTCAAGTAATATCTTAACAAGAAAATCCAAGAGTGAAAGATTGATGTAGGATTCAAAGACTATTTTTGGAAGTTCTAAGTACTTGATTCAGCATTTTAATGGAATTTGGCAGTGTTGGAAAGAAAGGTAGTCAGAATTTGCCAATAATCGCCAAATTAAAAAGTCTTTCTTGAGCAACGCCGAATTTCCTTTTAATATATTTCAGTAGTAAATCACATTTAATTGGTTCATGAAGCTGATTAGTATCTGTAAATTTTACATAATTGTGAAAATTAACAAATTAAAGGAAATTAATTATAATTTGTGCATGTGTTTTTCAGAATGGTCCAATTATCCTTCTGAAAGAAGGGACTGAAAACAGTCAAGGTAAACAGCAAATCATCAGCAATATCAATGCTTGTCAGGTTGTTGCTGAAGCTGTTCGCACCACTCTTGGTCCTCGAGGGATGGACAAACTCATTGTAGATGGAAGAGGTGTGTATAAAACGGATTTATTGCCTTTCTTTGGTGATTTATCATTATTTGAATTTTTTCTATCCAATGCTGATTGATTTCTATTTATATAATCGCATGCTTAATTTATTTCTTGAAAAAAATATTTATAAGGGTGAATTAGTTACTAAGTTAGTGATACATAATTATTACCTATTGTTTGGCAATATTAATCATATATACACATTTAAGAGTCATATTTATAAAAATGGTTTAATTTCATCACATATTATATTCTTAAAGGTTTAAAAACAAGAAGAATCCCTGAAAATTCTAAGAAAAGTAAATAGTTTGATTTTTCTCGAAATGACTTGTTTTATACATTCCAGAAAAAGATAGCTGTGGTAGCCGAGTAAGCAAGGTATCGGATCATGGCTGGCCTTGTCACAAGTCTGAGCCCAGTACCACTAAAAGACCCACTACGTAGGGGATCGATACACGTTAAATTTGTCGAGAGCTCAAACAGCCTCCCGTTGGTGTGGTAGTTAGGAGAGGGGGTGCCAGCTCAGGTTTCGTCCACCTCACTTGACCATGGTTCAAAAATTACGTGGCCCGTCGCCAAAAACCTTCATGTAACTGAACAGTATGATGTTAATATTCACTCACTCCAGAAAAAGACAAAATCAGTTATCTTCCTTTCTAGTATACACTATGAAGCCAAAGTTTCAGATGAATAAGGAAGTAGATACAATTTTATGCAAAAAGTGGAGTAGATATTATGAATAAATTAGCTGTGCAATGCTAATTTGCAAAAGGTGCTCTAATAGAAGACATATGTATTTATTCTACACATTGGCTTTCTTCTTTTTAAGTGAATGTCTGTATCCAAGTGGTAATGGTTACAAATTCATGGCTAGCATATTTGAGTTGTGGGTTTAAGACTTGATGCCCTTGAAGTCTCACCATGTGGAGGGGCTGATGCACCTTAAGCCTGTTTAGGCCCAAAGTTCTCACATGGCATGGTGTGGAAGTTTGGAAAGTAAGGAACCAATTCTCTGGTGTTGTCCTCTTCACTTGACCAAAGCTCAAAATTACAAGGTTTGTCACCAATAGCCTTTACATAACCTCAACACACAACACTGATAAAAACTAAGATCTATGTAACTTATCTGACTGCAATAATGCATGTGTATCACTTTTGCAATTAAAACAAGCCATGTAAGAATGGGAGAGTTTTAAGTTAAAAAATTCATTTCTAAATTAATAGATGAAAAAGAAATACTTTATGAGACTTAAAATAAATGTCTCAATAATAAACCCACACAGGTAAAATGTAACATTTTTTCAATGGGGGTGGAAATGTTAAAAAACAAGATATATGAATTTTGTAAAAAAAAAATGTCAAATGAAAGAAAGGGGATCAGGAGTTGTTGCTGTACAATTAGAAATTTTACTGAATAAGTTAATAAATTTTGTAAAAATAAATGCCTACTGTGCCCAGCTTAGTAAATAAATAATTTCAACTTGGTTAGTTTATTTTAATTTATTTATTATTTTTTTAAAGGAAAGACTATCATTTCAAATGATGGCGCTACCATCTTAAAAGAGTTGGATGTGGTTCATCCTGCTGCTCGAACATTGGTAGACATTGCCAAGGCTCAAGATGCTGAGGTATCCATTATTAATTTGTCTCTCATTCTTTTATCAAATATTAGAATCTTAGTTAAAAGAATTTTTTTTAAAAAATTTCACTTGTGCATTTAATAAATGTCTTCTTTAAGATTTACTAAATAGAAACAAATATGAAATTTATGAATACAAATTGCTAAGTTTTTTTTTCTTGTTATGGTTGCTGTAAAGTGTCTCATGTAAATGTATTTGCTCAATTTTGATTTAATATTAGCTACATGATTCAATTATGGAAATGTTCTTTAATAGACCCTTTTCCAGATGTGTTGTTTTAGAATTTTTAACCGAATGTTTTTGATTGTGAGGTGAGATGCTAACATATTGACACTTTACTATGGTGTGAATATATATTCACTTCTTCAAAAGAAAGTTGTATTTCTTTTAAATTTTATTTCTATCATATATTCGTAAGTAATATTTTAAGGGCTAGTGGGGAAAAAATGATTGAATCTAGATTATTTAATTTTTATTATTTCAGTATCTTTTAAACGAATTTTGGGAACAAAAATATTTCCATTAGATAGTTCATAGTTGAAGCCTGAAATTTAAAAATCAATATTTTTTAATTTTAAACATTAAATGAAATCATATTTACCGTATTTTCCTGTATATAATCTGCGGATTTTGTGTTAAAAAAGGTTTCAAATTTCGTTGTGCGTATTATACGCCGCGGATTATCTGAGAAAAAACATTCTAGATCAGAAAAGCTAACAATAAAGTTTTGAAAGAAATGCCGTTTATGTTTTATAAAATAAATAATGGCGCTTTCATGACTCGGCTGACGTAATTCAACCATAACCAGTTTTTGTCCAATTACATTCAAGAACGAATTCGGTTCCTCGGAAGGAAAAAACAGTTACTAGTCGCTGGCGCCATTTCCAATTTGTTCTAGAATAGAGCTATTATGTCCTTTGAAAGTTTTCATCATGTTGAAGCGAAAGCGTGTAAATTACACTGCAAACTTCAAGTTAAAAGCTGTAGAGAAGGCTACCGATGTCGGGAAGCTGCAAGGTTTTTCAACGTTGACGAATCGAATTTTCGTTTGCGGAGAAAAAACAAGACCCAACTTCGAAAATTGGGATTGACGCTAAAGAGCCAAACATCGTGGAAAACCCCACTGGCCAGAATTAGAGGAAGAACTAAATAAATGGATTTTAAAAGAAAGAGACAATGGGAAAGCAGTATCGATCTTAATTTTTTTGCTGTTAATTTGCTAAATTAAAAAAAAAGAAAGATTTTTTCCGCATGCAAAACGTTTTGTTTAACAACTCAAAACATAGATGGCAGTAGCAAAGAATATTTTTGTTTCATTGAGATTATCGTAAAAAATATCATACATGTTTAAAAAGACGTTTCATAATAAATTTTGTTTTCTGTACAATTTCTTACTTCTGTTTTTAATTATATTGTGTATTTCTTATCTTATGTGACACTCATTATCGGTAGTTTATATTTTGGATTATTCGCCATAAAAACTGCCGCGGATTATACAATTTTTTTTTTTTACTCAGAAAAAAAGGCTTTGCGGATAATACGCCACTGCGGATTATATACAG
>BMAV01025349.1:59555-80097 GCA_019973955.1 Trichonephila inaurata madagascariensis | reverse complement strand
CCCCCCCCCCCCCCCCCCCCCTTGTGTGCGCCACTGCTTACAATATATTAATTTTCAGTGATTAGCAATCGAAAAATGCAATGTTATCTTTTTTAAATGTGTTTTCTTTAAAACACTTGTAACATCAGGGTAAATATTTCATTTACCCTAATAAAATGCTGGCCTCCAATTTGCAACCAAGATCATTCAGCTATTGTGGCCATAAACCTTTCAGGGGAAATGGCCGCAATGAAATTTGCTACCTTGGATATTTATTTTCCTGAAATTTTCACTGGATAGTTAGCATATTCATGATGGTTCTAGGTCAAAAAGCAATCTTCTTCTCCAGTACTTATATTTCCCATTATTTTTTTTATAGTCTAACTGGCCTCAATAGTTTTACTTCTATAAAAAGAAATACTAGATCTTCCTAGTTCATAAGCATTTGAATTTAGATTAAGCATTTTATTTTGAGATTAAAACCAGCTAATAGAGTAGGAATCAAAAGTAATAAGACTCATTCCTTAGTAATAAACTAGTTATCCTATTATTATTTTGAAAACTAGAAATAATTATTGAAAAGTTGTTGATTCTGCATCTTTACTTTACATCACATAAACTGTAGCAGCACAGTTTTTTCCACAATACAAATGTAAACTGACATTAAAAAACTCCAAATTCAGTGGAATTGGGATTATTATATAAATACTTTTATTCTTTGCAAAGCTTTTATTTCATTTTGTATCAAATGAAGTTAGTAAAGCAATAAATTTGAATCAACACAATAATTCATTAAAATTAATTGATATTTTTTACTCTCAAACTGAAAATTATTTCTTTCAATTAATTATCAGTAACAATATTTGGCAAAAAATTCATATTTTGAATCAGATACCAAGCGAACTATAATCCAAGCAATATTTAATGGATTTAATTCAATTATAAATACAAGAACAATTTTTACATCATACTAAAACTACAAAAATAATTTGAGAATTCAATAACACAAAATATACATTTTACACGATATATCTTCTTGAAGATTATCTCGCAGCAAGCTTTTTCCCATGTGCAAAAAGTACAATTTAATTCATACTCTGAAGTATTAATTCCTTAGCAACTCATTACAAATTTCAGAAAAATAACAAATGCATTGTAAGTCAGATATAAATTAGATAAGAAAAATTAACAAAAAGAATTAAATAAAAATATAAATTACTCCATATATTTCACACATTTGTATATATTAGGTATCAAAATATTCAATTCTTCTCAGACTATAATTAGAAGGAAAATTTTATATAAAATTCATTTCATAATAATTACTTATATTAGCAGTAACAATATAATTTTTATTAGGTATTAGCATCACTGAGGCCAAATTTACACCAAGCGAATCATGGTATTTTCTACAAAAATCTGATCTAGGAAGGTTTTTTTTTTTCAAATAAAACACAGAAGAAAATTGTTTTGATTTTATATCATGGTACAAATTTTGCTACGGTGATGCTATCATGCAAGTACCCAATATTCAATCAAAAACAAATTTATAAAGCAACTGGTTA
Organism: Trichonephila inaurata madagascariensis; assembly: GCA_019973955.1. NCBI lineage: Eukaryota > Metazoa > Arthropoda > Arachnida > Araneae > Nephilidae > Trichonephila > Trichonephila inaurata. The sequence goes on along the minus strand of BMAV01025349.1, from coordinate 78,553 downwards.
CAATAAAATATAATTTTGATAATTATTTACTCCCTTCAGTCACATTTTCAATGATGAACAATAGATCAATACCACTTGTATTTACTTCCGATTCCCATGCAATTCATTAAAATTTAACATGTATTTTTTAATAAGTTGTCCAGATTTTTCAATAGTTTGAAATATAATTAAATGATTAGGTAATATTGTTAGCAAATATAAAATTATCAACAAAAAAAGTACTTTTCCCAATGAAATCCCATTTGACAATTTTGGTTTTGGGTACTAAGAGACAAAATTCTCCGATTTAGCAATTCTCCACAATAAGTTGACAGTTCTAAGTTCTTGTTAAGAGATTTCTGACTTGATTTTATAAAGAAAAGCATCGCCAAATATGGAAAGTTGATGTAAACAGAAATTATGCTGATGTCTCTTATTGTGTCAAAAAAGTTAACATTCACATACATAATCACAGATAGTGTAGATTATAATAACTTTTACAGAAACAATAATTCAAACATTTAATAGAATTATCTGAAATCAAATTATATCTGAATGATCAAGCAATTTTTTAGTGTGAGTACGATAATGTTTAGTAAGATACCTTCTGATAGCAAACGATTTATAGCAAATATCACAAGTATGTAACTTTTGCTCAGTGTGTAGCATCTGATGACGCACTAAATATCTTTCACGAGCAAATGTTTTATTGCACAATTCACATAGAAACAATTTACTTTTTGTATGTGTAAGTTGATGATTCGAAAGGTACAACTCACACACAAAGGCTTTATCACATTTATCACAAGCAAATGTCTTCTCTGTCAGGTGTGTTACTGAATGAGCCACAAGTTTGGATTTATGGCTGTATGCCTTGCCACAAACTTCACAGGCAAATGGTTTTTCTTTCACGTGAGTACTACGTTGATGTTTCAGAAGATAGTATGTATGTGGAAATCCTTTATTACATATATTGCATATGTATTCCTTTTTATTAGTGTGAATGAAATAGTGCAGTTTCAAGTTATGCTTGTGAAGGAATTCTTTATTACATATTTCACAAATATAGGGTTTACCAAATGGTTTCTCTTTATTATGAGAAACAAGGTGTACTTTTAATTTATCTTTAAGTTTGAAAGCTTTGTTACATAGATGGCAAACGTGTGGTCTTTCATCCGAGTGACTGTGATAGTGTACATTCAAATTACCTTTACGAGCAAATGCTTTATTGCAGATGTGACACACAAAAGGCTTTTCATCTGTATGTGAAATGAAATGTGAAAGAAGATTGCTTTTTGTACTAAACCTTTTGCAACACAATTTACACATGAAGCGTTTGCCTTTGTGAAAAACAAAATGTCTGGACAACCTCCATTTTTCACTAAATCCCTTGTCACATATGTTACATTTGAATGGCTTTTCATTAAAATGAACAGAGTAGTGTTTCGAAAGCTCACGTTTGGTACCGAATTCTTTGAAACACATGTCGCATGTATGAAGCCTTACCTTACGGGGAGTAGTATATTTACGAGGATTTTGCGATTTTCTGGATCTTTTTTCAGGTGCCTGCTGAGAAGCCGTAGTTTTCTTTTTGCAATGATTTAAAGAATGATTTACAAGTCGATACTTACGGGTAAAACTCAAGCTACATACATAACATTCTTGTGGTTTTCTTTCCAGGTGAGAATAATGATGTACTTTTAAAGAGTTCTTATGCTTAAATTCCTTATCACAGACATCACATACATAGGACTTTTCAATTTCTCGAATAACGGCTCTGTTTTGAAATTGCTCTTTACCACTGAGTCTTCCATCACCAATATCACTTAATTTCACATTAATTTCATTTCCAAAATCGCTGCAGTTTCTTTCCAGTTTAATGTCACTGCTTTCTTCCTTTATAACTTCTTTCGGTAACGTTCTAATTTCAGATTCATCACTTGAATTCACTTCCTCTTTAATTCCACGAGCAATATTATTTGAATTCATTTCAATTTTAATTTAATCAATTGCAACACAAAAACTCTTTGAAATTAAATACACATACTCTGCAGATATTCCTTTAAAATTGACATAATTATCATTTATATAATAGCGATAGCTTCCATTACAGATCTTAATATACTTCTCTTTCACGCTACGAGCAAACTGCGATAACTATTTTATTTATGCATGGCAAGATGACAGAATTGCAACTATATTTACCACACATATAAGTCGTACTAATCTCATGGGTAAAAAAATACAAAATTTTCATAGAATTTCTTTTAACATTGCCTATTGTCAATATTCAATACGTTCCATAGGTTGTTTATTACCACGACAGGAAAAACATGCACATTTCTTATATCATTTCAAAACACGCGTCTAGTTGCAGCCAAAAACTAGTGAAGAAACTTCACGTACTTAGTAAACAGAAATATATTACTTCCTTCTAAAATTTGAAGCCGCCATTGCAGCATGGTGTTAAAGCGGTTGCTGACGTAAAATAAATATTCTGTAAAAAGTGGCTGGTATTCTAGCTACTATGTTATGAAGCCGACTTTAAATTCTGGCTGAGAGATGATAATATTAACTATAAATACATTTTTCGGGGTAGTTTCACTTGATTTTATAATAAACTCATCTTTTACTTACATCTTTATTCGAATAAAGTGAAATACAAGGTTTATACACTAAAGGCTCATTCACACCAAGGCGTATAAACGTCGAGTGTTAAGCGTCTAGCCAATCAGAGATTTTTTCTCGGGTGAGGGGAAGACTGATTGGCTAGACGCTTAACACTCGACGTTTGTACGCCTTGGTGTGAATGAGCCTTAACACTGGTCACGCATTAAATTGAAAGTAATTTCATTTTGGCAACATTTTTGGTTAACCCTAACATTATCAGGATTCAACAAAGTGATTGTTAACATTCCATTTTGAAGTTACACGAGAATAATTGGCGACGGGCCTCGCAATTTCAAACTTCAGACTAGTGAGGAGAACGACACCTGAGTTCACACCCTATTCTCCAAACTTCCACTCCACACCTACATGAGAACTTTGAAATTCCACAGTCACATACACCTTACTAATATGTGTGCCTTTAGTTTTATAGTGCTCATGTCAACGATTCGACAGAAACAACGCTGGTCTCGAATTCTAAACGACTTGGCTACCATGACCATATGAGTGGGAAATTGTTTAAAAGATGACTGGAGCTTTATACGCGCGGTTAAATCCTCTCTTCTATATTCAAAATCATCTTTTCTTTCTTTGATTGCAAATTCTTCAAATGAAATAGTTTGTAGTAACCACATTTGATATACGCTCCAAAAAATTCCCTCCACATGCATGGTTTTCTTGATAATCAAGATTTCTTGAACATGAGCTTTACACTGGATATGGACAAATTCTACTCTGTAAAGCTTACTAATGACACTGCAGTCATTAGTACCCTTTTCTTCTTCCGGTTAATGCATCATCACCCTTTGAGATAAAAAATTAACAAGGTATTTTACAAGATACTGAAATAAGTAACATAAAATCCTGAATCTGAAATCTGCAGATCTTCTATCTATATAAAGCAAAAAAAGTCTTAAAAATTTACATTAGAAGTTTGAAAAATTCAGTTGAATTTCGATGTTTTCCCATAGATTAAGATTACACCGGAAGCAGGATTGGAAGTCATTCGGTTTCGGCTCAATGTTGTTTTGAAAGTAGAGCTTGTCCATAGAGGATAATCATTGCTAGTTTTTTGGGATGCCGGTAAAGAGTGATTACCGATAAATTTTTGGCTTCTTTTTAAAGAAAAATTTGAATAATTTGATCTTATTTTATTTTATTCTGTTAACAGAATATATTGCAGTAAATAATTTTTAATTCAATATGAGTTCATATTAAACTTAAGTCGGTAGAGCAACAGCCCATGAGGGCCAAGGCCTACTGTGCTCATATTTGTATACGTGACCTTGGGCCCTGAAGTTCATGAGCATATGTTCTGATCAGGTGATCCGTCTGACGCGAAACCCCCAGTGTTAAGTCCATTATCGACTGAGTCGATCTTGTCCAGCTCGGGGTTTGAACCTCGAGCCTTTGGTGTGGAAGCACGACGCACTACCCCTCAGCCGCTGGGATTCTTGAGTTCATATTACTGTACTAAATAATATATGACGAATTTCATAAAAATAATAAGTATGAAAGTTGATGTAGCTTAATTTAATCATGAACAACCATATAAGTATTATAGTAAGTATAAATAGAAGGGAAAAAAACACACTAACTCCACTCAATAGATATTTCGGTTTCTATTGGAGAACATATCGATGTGTAAGGTCTACTTCTTTGTGTGGGATTAACATTAAAAAAAACAACAGATTTTAACAAAAGCGTGGAAGCCGCATATTTATGCTAAAAACTAAAAATATCCTGTTGCATGGGGAGAGGGTAGTGAATCTTTAAATCTCACCCTTCTGTACACCACTGGGAGGGCACATCGTGAGATTTGTTACTGCCTTTCGGAATCCCCATTCAAAGCAAGTTCAATGATACGGGGACGCTAATCTACAGGGGCATCCAACATGTGAAAGCAAAATTCGTAAAATTTTACCAATAGTCTCATTAATAGAGCTCCCATTCATATACGTTTATAGAATCGTCTGGCTTTAAATAGTTGCAATTTTTACGTGAACTCTACATCTCTTTTCCAACTATTAGAAACCTTTAAATCAGATATCGTTTTACTCAAAATAATACGAAGAGGAAAAGAATAATAAATTACTGTTCAACACGGCTTGTCAGGAAGATCTTTTGAAGTTAAACACTATTCGAAATTCTATTTGTGCTCGGAAATTACAACATCCCTTCTTTTGTTGGTTCATTGTGTGAGAGGTTTCCACCTCTCTCTTGAGCACTTAGATATGAGGGAGGTAGAGAAGAAACACTCGACATGTTCCAATCAATCTATTTATTTATCACACAACGAAAAGACACAAATCCAATTAGTAATAGTAAGAGAATGTCTCGATGCTTACCACGAAAGTAGAACAACGACGGTAAAACACGAACAATTATGAGACTATCAATCTTGATCCTTACTTTATAAAGGATCTAACCTATTGTAACGAACTCTAGACCCTTTCTAAAACTCTAGGTGGCAACGCGGACTGATCCGAAGCACTGTGCTTGTGCGAGTGCCGAGCCAGCGGCAGTCGGTGTTTACCTCTCGACGAGAGCAGTCGATTCTGTGGGCTCAGCCAGTGAGCGCAGTGTAGAAATTGGAAGTGTGATTACCTCTCGACGAGAGAGGCCAAGATTTTATGTGCTTTATCCGTGAGTGTGTAGAGATTTTGAAAGTGTGTGATTTCCTCTGGACAAGAGAGATTGTATTTTTAGCTCCACCAGCGAGCGTAAGGGATTATCTCTCTACGAATGTCATAAATTCGGAATATTAATGATTTTTACTTAAAAATTGTAAATAGTGGACAAATTGTTTATATGTCTGTGGACTGTCCTGTGTGCTTGAAAATAAAACTTCAAAATATCAACCGTGTCATCACTTATATGCTTAGGACGTTACACTATCATCCGATTTAATCTAATATCAATTTAATCTCAGTGAACTATTGTCACTTTAAAGCTTCCTCCTAATAAATCTCTTAATCACAATAACTCAAATATGATACCTTCAATAACAGTCTCACCTGGTTTCTGACTTATTTTCTCTCCTACTCTCGATTCAAGCTAGAAAATTTCGACTATATATAGTAAGTTAATTTGAATATCACGATTTTCTTCTTCCGCAGGGTTGGTTGTGAATAAAGCGAATTGATAGTCCCAAAGATTTCCCAAGAAGATTAATTGAAAGAATCGCAGACAGATCCGTCACAATTGATTACAGAGAAGACGCTGCACTTAGAAATTACACGAAGACTTGGCCCTTTGTTGGAAATCTGTGTTCAGAGGAGGTCTAATGAAAGAGAATAACATATTTTGTTTATCTCTGTTCTTTTTTATTCGTATAGCATCCAAAAGACCCAATGGGAACTCATGGAGAGCAAGGGTTCGGAAGCTGTTACTCCTTCTGAGAAAAGAGAGGACCATAAATCTTAAGTCCTTTGTTACCCTCCCAATCGCTTGTTACTCACCCAGTATAACAGCTACTCTTTGGTGCAAATACGACGCTTTCCATAAGTAATCATTCTATAACAACCTATTGATAAGATGTTTTAAAGTTTAATTTATCTCAATCTATCTGTATATGCCATTTATTACTCTGTAATTGTTTGCACTGTGAATTTGTCACGTAATGGTTGCGTATTCACCGTTCAAATATTAGTCCTTATATATATATATATTATTCCTCTCCTTGAGAGATTCATTATTGTTCTCTTTTCTTAATTTCATTTTAATATATTATCAGGTTTTTCTTCCACGTGTTGTATTAGGCTTAACTTTTCAACTTGGGTTATATTATTAAGTACAATTTATTTCAATTATTTAAGTACAGTATTTGACAAAAAATGAACATAGAATGACCCATTTTCAAAATTTTCTCCTTTTGTGAAAAAAGCTTCTATTATAATACTATTTTGCCTGTCTATAGCTCAGACCTCTCTACAGAGGCTCACCTAGAATTTTTGAAATATATAACTTAGAAGTGGGTTTATCCATATTTTACGACAACAAAGGGGAGAAATTTTAAGAAAAAAACGCCGATAATTCTTTCAATTGGTGGTAACTCTGAAAATAATGTGAATTCTTCATAAATCCTAGTTCAGAGTCTCTGGAGAAGTCTTTACTTTATATAAGCACCCACACACACACAAAATATTATTATTTTAGAAGCATTTTTTTATAAAAGAAGTAAAAAAGGAAATTCTCTTTTCAGATGAGAAAAGACACCCAGACTTTGAGAGAATGTCTCCAAGAGAAAGATTTCGAGTAGGAGTTTTCTTGCTAGTTATTGACAATCTTGTAGTGCAATTAAACAAAAGAAGGGATTGCTACGAAGTTCTCAACACAAGATTCGAGATATTCAGAAATCTTTTCATGAAAAGGAGCAAGAAGAAATCATAAAGCAGGTGAAATACTTGATTCAAAGCTACCCCAAAGACATCGATGAAGAACAATTTGTGCAAGAGTGTCAGCATTTCAAAAGATACATGAAAGTGGAAAAAATTACAGCCACAAAAGGAATCTTTTCCTATATCAGAAAAAACAAATTAGAATGTACCTATCCAAATTTAGAAGTCGCAGTGAGGATTTACTTGACTCTTTCTGTGACAAACTGTACAGCAGAGTGAAGCTTTTCTACCCTTAAGAGAATTAAGACGGACTTGAGAACTACTTTGGAAAATGAAAAGCTTAATAGTTTAATGTTGCTATGCACAAAAAATGGTATACAACCATGGGAGTTGATTATGATATCATTAATGAATTTGCAATGATGAAAGCTCGTAGAAAAACTTTGTTGCACGAGTACAATGGCTGTGACTCAACTGTCAGGATGTTTAAAAGTAAAAGATAGTAAGAAAGTTAACAAGTTGAATGATAAACAAGTTAAAAAGTTGATAATTAATAAGTTCATACTATAATGTATACTCTATACTATAATTCCGTACGATTTTATTAATTTACTGTACTCATTTACAAAAGGGGGTCCTCCGTAATGCCAAAAGGTAAGAAATGAACAAGAGTGACCAAACCATGGTGACATGCATGTCACTCTTTCCTTACGGCTGCCGGTTGCCAGTCCGGGATAAGCCGAGCCCGTAGGTAGTAAATAATGGAAGGACTCCACATTAAAAAGACAATGAAAGGGAAAAAAAGAGTAAGAGAGTTAAGGAAAATCCTTCCTTAATCAAAACTGACCAGGTAAGAGATGAAGGAGGGGTTCTCTGGAAATAGTGGGAGGGACGCAACAATTTGAAGTGCCTAGGGCGCCAGGAAGGTTAAAAACGGCCCTGTTTGGAATAGTGAAGTTCGTAAAAGAAAGAACCAACCAAAACTGCGCACAGCCAGCATATCCTAGATATATGTATAAATAGGAGGTGTTGGCACATGACTTGTATTCCCTCATATAATCCCCCCTAACATTAATTCCTAGTCATTTTGGTGTGTTGTGTTGAGTGGCCAAGTAAAATTGCAGTGATTTTACAAAAAATAAACTTTATTTCTCAACATAACAAATAATTAAGTTTGAGTATATATATTCCCTTCGTCAGAGTGGAATTCTGGGAAGACAGAAGAAATGCCAGAAGACATTTCTTCTGACCAATGAAAATCAATAGTAGGCTTTAACAGCCAGTAAGACGTAAGGATCAAGAATCCGTTACTATGAGTAAGAATGATCCGTTATTATGAGTAAGGATGATCCATTATTATGAATAAAGATCATTCGGTATTACGAAAGTACACTACATCATTCCGGTGGAGAATGACACCTTCTAAATTGCTAAATTAATTGTTTTATTTTATATTGTTATTTTTTTTTCTATCTTATTTTCACTTTGTCTAATTTTAAATCCCGCTATCCACACAGGCATCCTAGCTCTTGTAACTTTAATTTTTTCTTAAGTTTGTATTCTCTAAATGACACCAGGACAGCCAATAGAGTGTTTACTCACTGATCCCTGCCGACCAATAGCAGACGAGTCTCTCGTCTGCTCGCACGAATTTTGGACTTGATTTCAGTTACCGCCGAAACCAGCCAGCCTAGCTCCTCCCACGTCCACCAATCAGGAAACGCTGATTCTATAAAGGCTCATCAACTTCAGAGCCCAAATACACCAGTATGGGACGGAGGAACGTTTCGCGTTCCAGTTCCCAATGATGTCCAGCGTCGACTTGTATTCCTTTTCTATCTCTACTCTCCAACCACTGTTCAACTGAAGTCTTGTTCTACGGAAGATCAGTTGTGTTTTTCACATCGCGTGTTTTATGCACTTTAATATTTTTGATAGAGAATTAATTTTTATGCCATTTCAGCGAAATTATTTTTTAATTTCTTGTATTATGACGTGAGGATATTTTAACTAGGAACCTCGTAATTTTGAGCCGTGTGTAACGAATGTATTAGTGCTCCAGATGCTAGTTCACAGATTTTAAAAAGTTTCCCCCTATATTTTGTTCTGTGTAATAAAAATAGTATAGATTTTTTTTTAAGAAAAAAAAAAGCATTTAACGTCAGAGAGGATCCATAATACTAAAATTAAAATAAAGTTGTATGCAAAATTAAGCAAAAAAAAAAAAAAACCCATTCATATATGCATTTTAATAAAGACCGTGATTCAACTAACTTTAAGTAGATTTTGTACACTAATATTATGCATAAAATATTGAGAGTTTTCATAGCATGCCTCACTTAAATAATTTGTTACAAAATTATGTATATTAAAAAAGCACTATACTATCTAGATCAGTGATTCCCAAAGTGGTCTATATAGACCCCCAGGGGTCTATGACAACCTGCAAGGGGTCCACACCAACGAAAAAATAATTTGGGGGTCCATGAGGTATAAAGAGGGGTCTAAGGTAGTGGCTCTCATTAAACCAGATCGTGACTTTAATCTTTTTAAAAAATTTGTGATCTAGAGGAAACCAACTTAACTTGATTTATTTACTAAACTTAGTGACGTTATTTTGTGTTTACTACTTGAAAGCACTACAGACAAGGACTAATTCAGCATTTATTTCCAAGATTAAGCTAAAGAAGTTTAATAATGAACTTCGCGAGTTATATCTCAATTTGTCGCAGACAATCTGTCAGGACATTTTAACTTACGTTCAACATTTAAATGCCCTTTACTTAGATTTTGAAACTAGGTTTGAGATTACTTTTTTTTTTTTATAGTAGTACCACGGTGGATAGAGAATTCACACTGTCACATTGAAAAAAATTTCATATTATAATAGGAACTGATCAGAACATATAGGCCCTAACAAAGATAACAAAATCAATTTCAGCAACGGACGTAAGCAATTTTGGCTTTAAAAAGACATAGCTGTTATTTGTTGAGAATTATGGAATACGGTGAGAAAGCTTTTAATTGCTTTTACTAGTGAGATGGAGTTTTCCAATCTCAAAAACGAAAAAGAAGAGAAAGAAAAACAGCTGGACACTTACTAACAAAAAGGAGATTTAGGGTTAAAACCTGACTAGGTTCATATTAAATGTTGTGAAAATTTGTTTTTGTGACGCACCACAGATTCATACCTCTCATTAAAAGCATTTGCTTGCTGTTCAGTTATTTTGTGTATTAATTTAATACATAAAATAAGTATTAAATTTTAATTTGATTCATTAACATGTGCTTCTTAAGTTTTAAATGCTATTCTTCATCACAAGAATTTGATTCTTCAAAGTAAGTAGTAGTAGTACTAACTGTCAAAAAGACACATTTCAGTTGATAAATTTGCAATATTAGGTAAGCAGGGGTCTACCCGAAACCGAACATGGTAAGGGGTCTATGAGACAAAAAAGTGTGGGAACTTCTGATCTAGATCAATTATTCTGTGGGAATTTCAAAATTGTAGTTCGATAACCTTTAATTAAGTTTTTAAGCCATAAAAATTAAAAGCAATTAGTCATATTTGAGGAAAAATCAGTTCAAAGTAGAAGTTCATCCAACTGTTTATATATATATATAAAACTGGAAACAGCAATTGAAATTCGGTATTGTGCTTTCCCTCATTTTATCTCACTTTTTAAGGGTCCTTACACTTCCTTCTATGCCCAGAGCAATAATAATTTTCTACAAAATGATAAAACAGCGCCAATTTCTTATTAAAGAGAATTGTATAAAAATAAGTGCAATTTAATATAAACTGTCTCCAATTATATTATATTGTTATGTAGATCCGGATTCGAAGATTTTATGCAGAACAATCACAAAGAAAATTAAATAGTTCTTTAAGAGCGATGCGAATTTATTATCAAAAATCCAATCCTTTAAATACAGAATTCAGCAGCGATATTCTCAGAGTAAATCTCCGAAGGTCTTCACACCTTCAAAAGCAATCAAACACAATTGTCAGTGTTTAAAAATACACGCATGTAAAAGATTATTCACAAGCACAGCCGAGCTAATCGCTAGTCAAAACAATCCTCGCTATTCGCTGGTTAAAATCAGACTGACTGGTTGCGGCTGGCACTCCTATTTATAGGCGCGGCAGAAACTTCTAGAAATATAACCACTCGTGTCATCGAGCGAGACGTTAATGGAGAGATCCACTACTTTCTAGAAGAATCCAGAGGGTTCCGAACTCGCCAACATGGTCACCAATGACGCCAAATTGGTTCTACCGCCAAGTTCTCATTGAATCGCCATTATAACGTAAGGGGCGGCATTGCTCTTGTGAATAGTATAATTTTAAGATGAAATAAATATGACATAGAGTAATATAAATGCATTAAACCAAATACAAATTTACACAAAATTCGTAACAATATATAAATTGGTAATGATATTGGGAGTGTAAAAAATTTTTTTACTGTTGTCTTTAATCTTGTTGTGTTACTTTTGAATGCTCCAGTTCAGAAATATCATGGGTACCAGAAACCTCAACCCATCATTTTGATGGGAACAAGAAGAAAGGGGTTAAGCTGCAACTCTGCTTAAATCACAGTTGTCTTCAAACTCCAACTCACAGAACCCTAAGAAATATAAAGTATATTTTGGAGGAACTGTATTTTCCACACACACCCTCTTTCTTAGAAGAATATATCTTAAAATAATATTTAAAGGAGATCAAAACATGTAATAGGTACTTTATGTAAAGACAATTAAAGAAAAATAAAGTAAAGTATTTGCCATTCAAAAAAATTCATTCGTTAGTATAATTTACTCATTTTTCCCTGTTGTGAATTGAAATTGTTCTGAATGGCATTAAAATGTTTACAGATAAGAAATAGAGAAACTTGTGTATTCTGCATGAATTTGCAACCAAACATTTATGAGCTATTGCTTAAATTTATAGATTTTAACATTAAATGCTGACATGACAATAAGTTTTTCCCTGTCCGTTATTGGCAAGCTTTTGGATTTATCATAGCACTTACATGGACTTTAATCCATTCATGCTTAGCTTTTGCTTCTGGGATATATTCTGTTACAGGTGTTATGAGTTTTTTTTTTCCTTTTCACAACTGAAAAAGGTGCATTTTCAATTAGAAAATTTAGTTTTGAGAAGTGTTGCACAAAAAACAAGTACAAAATTATTTCATGGAATCTGGGATGATAAATAACAGAATATTAAAAATTTAACATGTAATGCATTTTAAGTAAAAAAAAAAGTTTTAATATATTTTTTGTATTATATTATAACAAAGGTTAAAAAAATATTACCAAAATAAAGTTACTATGTGTAAATAAAATTTCCAATTTTAATAACTGGGATGAGTTTTGTTTTGGACAAAAATTCAAAGTCAGGTTCTATTGTTGTTATTTGTAAATGTACTTCATGCTATAGTAAATTCATTTAAAGTTGTAAATATATCAGCCAAATACGCTAACATATATATTAGTGATCATATAAACTTGATAAAGGACTTGTGTGAATCCATTTTGCATACACATTTATAATTTTCTTTTCAATTTTTTATTTTGACTCATGGAACCTCTGGGTATGCTTTGTGGAACACAGTTTGAAGATCAGACTTAAAAATAAAGAACCTAAATTCAATAAAACACAAGAGAAGATAACACTTCACAAATACATATTAGATTAATATCCACTGAGTTATTCATTTGTTTTGACAACAGAGGTTTTGCTACTAGAATGTCATTTCAATTTTTTCAGGTAACTCAAATTATAATAAATGCATTTGAGCTTCCTCTTAGTTTTGATACGACAAAATGAATTCAACAAAAGGAAAATCTTTACTTGATATATAAATAAATAGAGGTGATGATGAGTGGTGTTTTATGGTGCAAGAGGCAGTTTTGGCTATACTGCGCCAAACATCCATAGGTCAGTGGTCTGGACGGGAAAAGAAATTGGATGACAAGATAGAGGGTCGAAAATAGAGAAGGATCACTGGGGTACCCCGGGGTCGTGACACCCGTGTTTACCAAAGATAGTAAGCCCCTTGGGAAAAGATCACTAGGGTACCTCGGGATTGTGACACCCGTACCCACCTAAAGAAGGTGAGCCCCCTGAGGAGTAAATAAATAGAGAAAAAACTGTATAAAGTAAATTTAAAGTCAAGAAATAAGTAAAAAGGCAAAATCTTTCAGTTACAAAAAAAATTCCATTTCCACATCATCTCAAAGATGGAAAACTTGAGGAATCAAAAGGGAAAAAACAAACAAATTATGTATTTTAAAAGAGCTTGCATTTCCTTCACATTAAAATGAATACCAGTACCGAGAAATATAAAACCATTTATGAATAAAAAAAAATAACATCACACAATGGTTGAAGCGTGAAGTTTCACATAATGCAATTCTGGTAAAAAATGTCTTTTTATTAGCAAAATTTTTTTACAAGTTATTATTAATTCCGAGAGAAAAATGACACAAATTTGCCATTTTAAGATTAATTTCACAAAGTTAAATTTCACACCATTCAAATATTTTCATATTTATAAAAAGTATCACAGCATAAAAAAATATAAGAAAAATATCACAGTATAAAAAAGTATCACATTACATGAAATTTGAACATTGAACATTAATATCTCTTTTACATACAAACCATTCAAGGTATATTTGGCAGCATAGTTAAATATAGAAATATAAACCTTCCACAAGTTTAAAAATGTTTAGGGGGAAAACACACACACACACACATTTACTTTGACTACTTGTGTACTTAACAATACTTGTTAACGTGTACTTAAAAATAACAGATGCGATCAATGATATATATTGCAACAGTTCAACAATAAACAATATAACAACAAAAAACAATTAAACTATAAGCCTTCATTATTATAAAATATGAATCAGCATTACTTATAAAATGCATGCAATAACTGCAGGATAGTGCAATTAGTACTTGTGTATTATCACAATACCAATATTCAAGCTAATTCTCCAAGTTGTCAACTCCCATTTTAAATGTATCGTATGAGCTGAATTGGTAACTATGTGCTTTGTTTCATTCAATGTCGCCAATCGGTTGCGATAATACATAAGTATCATGCAATTTTATAAGAAATAAGCAAAAGTTATTTTCAGATAAATAAGTGCAGTTAAATCCTAAGTTTAAAAAATAATTTTTTTTCTATCATTATGCAAATGAACAATTACAAGATTAAATGTGTATGTAAAATTCTACTGCTCATTTTCACCAAAAAGTGCAACATTTTACCAATGTGTTCTGAATGATGAATAAGTTTTACTGTGAATGGCAACTGTGATTAATTCTCATCGCAATAAAATGTTCAAATAAAAAAAAAATTTTACAAAACCTATATTCAAGTCTTTTTTTTTTTTCTTTCATAACCTGACAGCTGTAGGATTATGAAGATATAGAATTAAAGTTTTCCTGAAATACATACAAGAAATTTCGGTACTTGCATATGAGCCCATCAACCATTTTCTCCAAAATGCTGCCATGTAAATTAAATTAAAAAACACTCTCTTACATGCTCAAACGAAATATACCTAATTTTTCTTGTATTTTTGAGGAAAATAATTTAAATTTTGGACCAATCTACTATATACAACGTAATGAAATATTTTGAAAGTTACAGGATTATTCAATCAAAGAAAAAATGTTCATGGTCACAATATGTATAGTTAAAAACAAACATGATTTGAAAAAAAAATTCAACCGTTGACAATAGATTTCTGAAACAGAAAAGTATCTCATTATTTAAGAATTCTTAAATCCCAAATTCAAATTTTAGTATTCAACAAACAGTTAGGCTTAAAATGGTGGCAAGCAGAGAAATATGAAACGAAGCACATAATTGCCAATTCAGTCCCCATGATAAGTGTGAAATTAGAGTTAACAATGGAGAGTTATGTACCATGATAGCTTTCAAGATAAGTACCAAAACATCAAATGGATACCACAAACAAAACGATTGGAACAACTATCTGGGAGAACTATGCATACATAGCCTGTTATCTAGAAGGAGAAAAAAGGCAAAAGATGTGAACATTGACAAGTATTCCTCAAAATAAAAATGACAGATTGTTGAGAATTTGTTAAGAAACCAATGCATTCCAAATAAAAGGCAAATGCTGTTTTGAAAGAAATAAAGCAATGTACCAAAGAAAGATCTCAGCATTTTCTAAAATAGATAAAATGTGAGGTGCAAACTTTGAACATTTTAAAAGTTAATCAATAGTACAATTATATTGATCCTGATACTGGTGTACAAACAAAGAACATTGAAAGACTATGATATTAGGTAAAATATCAAAGCAAAAACCTATACAGATTTGATTTCTTGAAAAAACTTATTTGTAACAACTCTGAATGAAGTTTGGATATTTTAACTGTCTGAGTAATATAACCATAAGATATTACATTTACTTTAAATGAAATATAATTTAAATTTAGTTATTTATGTATAGATAAATTATGCAGAAATTCTTCACCAATTTATTGGTCAACGATTAACATGCAAATACCAACATCGTTTTTATCGTGTGACTATGACGTCTCATGAGTTTTTAAATTGATTGGTTAGAATCATGTGGCTTTCACTATCATGTGACTATGATGTCACATGAATTGAGCCCATTGGCAACCATGTGCTTCGTTTCATATAATGTCACCAATATGCAGTGCCAATTTAAGCTCATTTGGGGCCCTGAGCACAGAAGATCTACATGCCCCTTGGCACTAGAGAATCAAAATTTATAACTAGAAAATCTGGTTAAGTCCAGCTTATCTGGACACCAGCCCCCATGGATAAACCGGCACTGCCAATATGGTTGCACAATAATATGTAAGTACCAACAATTTTTTTAAATCTTTATAATAGTCATTTTTTTCAAATCATATGTCTATATTTTGATTCATATAACTTAATGCAAACACATGTGAAATTAGAGAAAGAACACAATTATTACAAAATGAGTTTAACTGAAACCATACTGTATCAATTTCCACTTCTAAAATCGACCCGAGATTCGAGTTGAATAATTGCAGTCATGTCATAGATCAAACTGACATGCGTTTTGAAATTTTCCAAACAACTCAAATTCATTTTCATTATTCATACATTTTCAAAACAATGCATGAGTGTAATTAAAAATATTCCACAATATTGAAGATTCTACCCAAAAAATAACAATCATTTAGTTTCTGAAAATTTTCAATAAGAATTTGAAATTTAAATTATTAGACAAGATCATGTTTAATATGTGCACACAACGTACAGTAGCATAAAAATTAGATCCTTACAAAAAATATAAAGTAGCTACATAGTAGCAAAAATAAACAAAGAATATTCTATTCTCTTTTACCATACATATTACTATGTATTAATCTTTTTAGTTTTATACAAATTATTTGTATTTACTCACGATACTGTCGACAAATTTCATCAAATCAAAAGATGTTAAATGTCATATGCTGCCTCAAAGGAGAAACCATTTCTGTGTAAGGCCATGTCTTTTGATTTGGCAAAATTGATTGATGGTATAATACGCAAGTACCTTTTTTTGGGTACCAACATACTATCATAACAATGCCAACAATTAAGATAACTCACCAAATTGACAACCCCGATTTTGTATAAATCGTAGGCGCTGAATTGACAACCATGTGCTTCGTTTCATATAATGTTGCCAATACTTATGCAATAATACATAAGTACCCTTTTTTGTTTCTTATAAAGAGACATACAAATAATACTCATATTTAAAGAGTAGTTGGAAATAAAATGATTTTACAAAGATTTGTACATCAGACCATTGAATTTTAAATTTGATATCCAAATAATTACAAAATCAAATCTAATACAGCAATTGCAGTAATTCAGCATTAAAAAAAATATTAACAATAGATTGAAATGGGTACTTAGGTATTATCACAACCGTATTGGAGACATTATATGAAATGAAACACATGGTTGCCCATTCAGCGCATACTGCACATGTGAAACAGGGGTCGCCAACTTGACGAGTTATCTTGAACATTGGCATTGTTGTGATAATACGCAAGTACCTGGAAATGTTATTTTTTAGATATTTTAAGGAAATCAAGGTAAGGATAAAAAACAGCTTGATGTAGCATTCACTCTCATTTGGTTATTACCAAAAATATCCAATAGGAGACATGTCACACCCGTTTCTGTTTTGCTTAAGAAAAAATGGAAAATATTAGGCATGCATAGTCTTTAATTAAAAGGTTAAGGGTGACTGTTTATTCTCTGCATTAATAATAGAGACCAAATGTCATGAAACATTTAAAATGCAAAATATAATATTTAACTATCAAGAGGTTTTACAAATTAAACGTAAATAATTTCTAATTTAAAACAAGATTATGGCTTATGCAATATCCACTATAAAATATGAAATTCATTACAGAAATATATTTGAAAAAATAAATGAAATACTTATATACAAATAAGGGATACTTGCATATCAGTGTCACTGCAGCGAAATTTGCACCATGTGAATCGTGCCTTGATATCAAAACAACAATGATTCTTATGTGCTTTATATGAAACAAAATGATTCTCATGGCACAATTTTGACTGCGATGACACGAATACATAAGTACCAAATAAGGTCAGTAAGAAACATATTGCATATAATTCACTGATATCATATAAAACATAACAGTATGTTAACAAACATTTAAATCTTTGGTAGAAAACTTCAGACAATCGATTCGATTAACACTTAAACAAAGTTTTAAAAAAATGGATGTAACAATATTTAACTAAAATATATCATGTCTATAGACCAATTCATACCAAGGACTCCTTGAAAGATACAGCATGAGGAACTTTAGGTGCTATAAAAGCATTTGGGCAATATGTACAAAATTCTGGCTAATCTTAATTCTTAAGTAATTATTATCTCTCCTTTATAAGCGCAAATCAGGAAAACGAATCTGGTGATTTTCGGTAGAGAAGGTTCTTGAAAGCATTCGTATCCCATACATATGTAGTTCAGCGATAGAATCAATCATCACCTATACTAAAATCATGATAGTAAATTAGTGTTCCATACTTGAGTGTGAAGATGCATGGTCATTTTGCAGATTATCAAACAAAGTATCAAGACCTAAGGAGCAATCATCTTCGATTAGGCTTTGATTAGCTTCTTTTCGTTCTTTTCTGAGTATACGACAATGTTTCCAACTTTGGTATCTCTCATATCGTTCAGCATAAAGTTTGTCGACAAACTGGTACAAAAAGAATCTCTGCGCAAAAGTTCCTTTTTTGCGTATCTTTGCTAGCTTATTCTCCGTTTCATCGATCAAATTCTCTATATCAGCATAAGTGAGATATACTTCTACTATTTTAACCATTGTAGGTTCTAAAGCAAAAAAACGAAGACAACACCAGTCTCAGAGAAGAATATCACGCACAAATAAGTATCCAGCAATTATGAAAAATTTTAGAGGTTTAATTTCTGAATTATACGAGTACAAGCAAAACATTAGAACGTCACTCAATGACAGAGGATTTGATTTAAATGTCGCGGATACACACAGTTTAGCAGAACAAAATTCGGCATTCCTATTGGCTGTTCGGCTTATTCGATCGCTAGATTTTTAATTGTACCGCATTTTTGACTAGTTTTAAAACCAGATAAATATTACATTTCTTAAGCGAAATGTTTTCTCTTCCCTAACTTTTGACATAATTTTTCAAACAAAATTTTGAATCATATATTGTTCACATTTCAAATCCATTTTTGAAGTAAAACTTCTTTGGGCTCGAGAGTGAATGAGAAATTGCCTTTGGGTGAAAAAGCGAACGGAAGTGGTCTTCCCCCCCCCCATGAATCGTCATGATGAAGAATAGATAGCGAACTGGAGAAAAGGGGGGGGGCTGCAGGGACAACTCGTGACTTTCGTCATATCCATGAAAAAGTTGGATGATTGCCCACCTT
>BMAV01025349.1:23578-44507 GCA_019973955.1 Trichonephila inaurata madagascariensis | reverse complement strand
CCATATTTTACGACAACAGAGGGGAGCAATTTTAAGAAAAAAACACCGATAATTATTTCAATGGGTGGTAACTCTAAAAATAATGTGAATTTTTCAAAAATTCTAGTTGAGCCTCTGTAAAGAGGTCTGAGTTATATACAGGCAAAACATTAAAATAATAGAAGCATTTTTCACAAAAGGAGAACATTTTGAAAAAAGATTCTAAGTTAATTTTTTGCCAAAATATTGTATTTAAATAATTTTTTTTTGTCAAAAT
Organism: Trichonephila inaurata madagascariensis; assembly: GCA_019973955.1. Taxonomy (NCBI): domain Eukaryota; kingdom Metazoa; phylum Arthropoda; class Arachnida; order Araneae; family Nephilidae; genus Trichonephila; species Trichonephila inaurata. The sequence goes on along the minus strand of BMAV01025349.1, from coordinate 44,251 downwards.
GTCCTTAAAACAATTTTATTCATGTATTCTAATCTAAGTGTCACTAAATATCATGAACATTATCCATTTATGCACTTTTTTAAAATCACGGTTCCAAACGTAGTTGGATACCGTAAGCTATAATTATGTGGACTGCGCTACAGAAGTAGAAGATTACATTATCCTGACTGTTTATGGATTCTGAAAAGTCTCAAAAATATTAATAGAAAATATATATAATAATTTTTTAAATTTAGTTTCCACTTTGCAAGAGTCTTCATATAAGCTCAATCTCTTAATATTCATTTGGTTACCAGCACATGAGGAATAGAGATTAACGAAGTAGATAAACTAGCCACAAAGCCTCTCAAGAATCTTGGAGTATTATTCATAGGATTCCAGTGGAGAATCTAAACACATATTTAAAAAAAAAAATGATATCAAAGTAAAAATGAAGCATGAACAAATAAACATTTTAATTATATTTCAAGCAGCAAACAATAGATATTCTGAGGTTTTGATAAATAACATGTAAGAAAAAAAAATTGCAATTGAAAAACATATATTTTCTTTTTAAAAAGTAGATTCCAGTGGCGTAATGGAGAGTATTAGGGCCCCCCTGCAAATAGGACTGATCCTAGAGGGTCGGCCGCCCGCGTGCAAAGACCTAATGTGTCGCTCCTCTGGAGAATTTTTCATATTTTGACTAATGCTTAACGTTGACTTTTTAAATTGGTCTACCTGTATAAGGGTAAAAGGAAAACACATTGAGAAAACACAAATAATTTCTTTTCTCTATTTTGTTTCTCTAAATTCTAAGGTTACCATTAAATTGAAAACTTTTAAAATCACCAAATGTGTATATTGAATTTAAACACTCCTATGTCTAAGGTAATATTAACTATAATAGTTTTTTTCGTGAAGCAACTTTCGCAAAAATCATTTTTTGAGTCGTCTTTGTTAAGCATCAATCCAAAGTGTGCCGCCAGTAAAGCAGATAAGCAGAAAAAAAAAAAAACTTTTTTTGTCGTATTGCCGGCTTTGCCACGAATTTTGATACCAAATGAAGAATGTGTGTAAAGAGCAGACATTAATGGACTAAGGACCAACACATTGTGCACTAACTTTCTATTTTTCTTAAACTATGCTGTGCTATCGTGAATTGTTTTGATTTTTCAAATTCTCCCTACTCATTCAACTTATTACAAGTTTTATTTTGAGAAATTCGGAAAATAAAATTTGCTTGATTGATAGAGCTATATGAGGATTACAGCCGCCCCTTGTTTTGGCCGTCCGCGTGCGGTGCACACCTGCTAGGATCGGTCCTGCCTGCAAAGTCAAGTTTTGGGTCCCAAGCCAGATCTTACAAAGAATATGTACTTGGCGCAAATCTGGTTTTGGGCCACCTGGAACCTTGCCCGCCCAGCGATGCGGGGGTATACGTTATGCCACTGGTAGATTCAACAGTGTGTACAGAATGTCAAGTACCAGAAACAAGTGATTTTTATCCTTTAACATGGCGAATGGTCTTACTCAACAATAGTGAGATGTAAATAAAGTGAGCACATGTCCAATAAGTAGAATTCTTAATATCTACCAATAGATTCTTAAAATTTCCATAAATTTCTATCGAAGCTTAAGGTGATGGCTAAGTCTCCAGAATTACAGTATCATCACCATACCGAACCGAGTACAGAATCTTCATATCCATGTAAAAACAGCTCCCAAGTGAATATAGATTATCATACATAAAGTAATTCATTTGTTTTGTTTCAAAACTAGCATATTAATTCAATTTTTAGTCTTCAAATAGTGAAACTAATAAATACATTTGACTTTTGAATTTTCCATGATTGAAAGAATTCAAAAAAGGGATAACTTTTATTTGGCATACATAAAAAAGAAATAGATAAAAATATTACTTTTTTTATGAATAAGGGAAGAAAGCACAATACTTCATTTTCATAAAGAAATTTAAAAAAAAAAAAAAGAATTCCATTTCCACATCACCCATTGAGGTAGGAATTGTGATGCGTTTTTTTTAAAAAGAGGTGTCGCCAAGAGCCCTAATCCTCTTATGAGATCACTTTATATATCAAAACAGGAACATTATATAAACTGATCAAAATATCATACAATATAACATTTATGTTACAAGATACTACTGATTAAGAGAGGGAAGAAAAAAGAAGTGAAAAGTAACTCTACACACTACATATAAAATCTAACTTGAATAGTTAAATTATTTTAGAAGTTATCAGCTTGTGGGGGAAAAAAACCACAGAGTATAATGAAACAAACCCACAAAGTGATATACACAATTCGTATACATAAAAAGTATCACAGTAACAAATCTTACTAAAATATATCACATAATAAAACATACAAAAATTTAAACCCTAAACATCAATATCATACATTATATCAAAACAATTAAAAAATGTATCAGGAACATAGTCAATGACAACAAAATGTAAATCTTACACAGAAGAGCAAAATCATACTATTTTCTCTTAGAAATCTTGTGTGGCCACGGTAGCCGAGTGGTATAGGTATCGAACCGTGGCTTGCCTTGTCTCACGAGTTTGAGCCCAGTACCACTAAAGACCCGCCGTGTAGGGCAGCAATGCATGTTAAATCTGTCGAGAGCTGAAACGTCCTCCCTCAAGTCGTCCACATCACTTGACCATGGTTCAAAAATTACGTGGTCCATTGCCAAAAGCCTTCGTGCAGCTGAACAGTGCAACATTAATATTCAATCAATCTTAGAAATCTTGTAACTTAGTAAAAAGTAGCAAATATAACAAACACAGTATATATCATTAATATAAAATTTCCTTCAATATTTATATTATTTTAATCACTCCAAAGCACAAAATTTAAACAATTTACTTTCAACTCCTCATAGTTGTAAAACATTGAAATGAAAACATGTACTATTTGTATAATACATGAACAAAATGCAATTGTTGTTTTTTGTAATTTGAAAGAATTAAATTTATATTCATATGTATAATTAATATACAAATTTACAAAATAAAATTATTCAATGATTATTCATAATTTATGAAAAAACATGTACATGTCCGAAATTCCATCGTTTATTTTTGTTTAAATAGAAAAATTTCACCAAATGATTACAAAATTTGAAAATAATACATAATGATTGGTGTAAATTTAATTATATAACTGCCCCCACATTCAATGAAAGACAGAATTTTATACATGTAACAAATTATTCAAAATTATAATTGCCCGAGATAAATTTCATGACCACACTCTTGGTACATACACGCATTGCAATAAAAAGCTCATTAAAATATCACTCATAAAATACATATACAGATTTTATTAATTTGAGAATCACGAAGAAACTGTATAAGGGTTTCCCCCTTCAATAAATTCATGCAAAAAAAATTTCACCATTAAGAAGCTCTTATTTAAAGCTCTGTAAAATCTATATGCAAAGACTTTAGTCATAACAGTATAATGAAGAAAATTGTAAAAGTTTCCTTTCAGTCTTTTTATTTTTAATCAAAAGCATATAACCATGTTTCTTCACACACTACTTTTGAAAGTTTGAAACATAAAAAAATCTCTCTCACTACATTTTAATTAATGATAAAAAATTTCATACACGACTACAAAATAGTAAAAAAAAATAAGAACGAAGAATTTTTACTCTATTTTTTTATATTTATCATTCAAAATTCAATGCATTACTCTATTAGTTTATCAGAAAATAAGGTTTCCTATGAGGAGGAATACAATAGTCCTATTAAAAATAAACAATGAAAAAAAGTACTTTTGTATGCACAGTACCAGAATCTAAATACATTTCATTTCAGAATAGCTATAAAACTAAAGAAATATGCATTCAAAAATCTGAAAGTAGATCAAATATCATAAAAAAAATGATTCACATCAAAATGTTTTGAATAAATAGAAACAATAATCATGTAGATACACTTTCAGGCAACACAAATAGGTTAACAAACCAACTCGACATAACATTCAGGTACCATTTTGGTGGTTGTCAAAATAATTTCTGATAGAAGACAATTTGATGTTTATTATCATTTTGTCCTGGAAAAAAGTATGCAAATAAATAAACATTCATAATCTTCCATTAATGTATTAATGCCTATAATCCTTTCTATTAGTGCTAATGAGTAAATGCCATATAACACTAATAAATATTGTACTTGTGTTGAAAATGTATTAACTTTTGAGGTTTCATATATTAAAACCCCCACAAATGTAAACAATTTGTCGTAAAAGAAATTACTAGATTATAACTCATAAGCAAGTTCCATGGTAAAACAGGAAATGAGATTATTATGAATTCCAAAAACTGATTCTCGACAAAAATATATATACAATCAGGTAATTAACGATTAATAATAAATGGAGTTCAGTATCGTAAGCAGCATAAAAGTATATCACTGAAGATTCAAATCATTTCAGTAAAAAAAATTCATGCAATCAGTTTAATTATTCTCAATGCAGGATAAAACTGTTAGCATAGATCCAACATTATCCACCTTTGTTCACAGATGTGATAAAAGAAAATCACAGTTCATGACAAATGGTGATACACTTCGATCTTTCAGGTTTTGGGAAAAAATTTGGGCGACTGGCTTTCGGAAATGAAAATGATTTCCAAAAAAGACGGCGATTTTCGATATTGTTTCCCTTAGTTTCTCCAAGTCCTTCATAAGTATTCAATACAAAAGGTTCGACAAAACCCGATTAAAAGACGAAATTTGTTTATATTTTTATTTTATAGTTTCGAAGCATATTAATGTGACGGAATCCGTCTTCATCTAGACCCAAATCGTGTTAGACTAATCAAATTTAGTTACCTCCCCCCCACACACACTTGAATGAGACGCCTGGACTTCTCTTAATTCGCCGAAAAAGCTGTTTAGACTAGCATAATCCCCGTTTTCATTGAGAATTTTATTAGCGATGCAAATGGTTCATATTTACCTTTTGATATCTCGCTTAACGAAGTTTTCCATCACGTTCGCGCTTTTTACGTTCACAGACGAGTTTCTTTAACGTAAGGAACAATAACAGTTCCTTTTCCAAATTACCGTTGTCTTCATTTTCCTCCTGCATAGCTTTTGTTGTCTTGATTAAATTTCGAATGCCTTTATTAGAAATATTTTCTTCCGCCATTTTCTAGTACAATGAAGCTTTCTTCTCCAAAACGTAACAAAGACAACACCAGCTTCCAACAAAGTAGAGATCACGTCCAAAAAAGAATCCAGGAAATATGATTCCTTTACGGAGGTTTAGTTTCTAAATAAACAAAATTGACTAATAACAAAAAATACCAAAAACAATTACTCCGCTCTAGAGAATAACAATAAATGATTCGAAATTCGCGGAGGTACTCTGTTCAGCTGAGTAAAATTCGGGATTCCTATTGGCTGTTAAAACTTACACGTGACCTCAACATTTCGGACTAAATCACCGTTAAGGTTATAAATTCAATTTACTAAACAAAATGTTTTCCAACTTTCATAACTATTAAAAAAAAATTTTTTTTTTAATAGAAAAGGGTTTAGTAAAACTGTTTATTTCATTAGTCACCTTTTTCAAATTAATAAAACTAATTTTTTTTTAAAGTACTGGAAGCTTATTCCAAAATTATATTAAATCGAAAGACATCGCCCTTTAGAATTTTTAAATAAATAAATAAAAAAAAAAAAAAAAAAAACGAAAATTTTAAAAAATTATTTTTTGAAAAAGTGTGGTTTAAAATAAAAAAAAAAAAATGGTTTAAATTCTAAGTGTACAACAAACATTTAAAAATCGAATCCAATTTTTTATTCATAAGAATAAGTTAGAATAACATGTCGTTCGGAGAAATCAAGGGCGCAGCTACAACCATATAAATGATTCGGGGCCCAAAGCTAAAAGGGCCCGAAAATGCGTAACATTTTGGCACTTTCAAATAAATTGTATTAATGAGATAATATTTATTTATTTTCCAAAAAAAGGCCTTTAAGGAAATTCGATACATGCACTCATGACTAACTACGCTAGTAAGAGAAATGCACATATGACATTTTTATTTCAAATCCTTTTTGATTACTTAAATGTTTTTCGTTAATATTTCTGAATTGCTGGAAAACTTTTAATAAGTGAAATAAAGAATATGAAAAAATGTTTACAGACTCTGAATGCCGGAAAAGTTCTACGTTGTAAACAGCAACATAGAACCCAACACTACTTCCGGTGTAATGTTAATCTATGAGAAAACATCGAAATTCAACAGAGTTTTTCAAAGTTCTAATGCAAGTTTTTGAAATTTTTTTAACTATATGGATAGAAGATCATCTGTAGATTTCAGATTTAGGATTTTATTTTATTTATTTCAGTATCTTTCCTAAAATACCTTGTTAAATGCTTAGCTCACTTAGAGCAAGGTTGATATAATTGTTTGCTTATCGCGTTTTTTGGCGACTATTGGAATATTTAACAAGTATAATGTGTAATTAGTAAATCATATTAGAAGGGACGGCTCTAGGGTCGGAGAAACCGGACCCCTGCCCCGGCATTTGGATCGAATTTAAAAAATATTTTCCTTTTTGTTACGAAAAAATTTGATATAATTTCTTTAATATTATTAGGTGCGAATTTGGTATTTCATATAACCTATATTATTTCCCTATTTTGTAATCTGTATGTTTAATGTCAACTTTCTTTTATGTTGAAACTTGATGGGTTCGAGGCGGAAGTATGTGTTAAATCAGGCATTTCAAGCACGCGGCCAGCTGGCCACATGTGGCTCGCGGAGACTTTTAAAATTTTTTTTATACACTTAAAGCTTTTCCAGTTTAAAGTTCCTTTGATGGCAGCTTTTAAAAACTTTGGCTACCTATTCATGTTTTAATAGAAATCCTATTTGATAATAGAAACAAGTTTTAGTTATAAGTTATTTTTAATGATTTATTAAAACTCATTTAATTTTTCTATTATAAATTAAATTTTAACAATTTCTCAAAATACATTTATACATATTATTCACTAGGGGAAGCAAGATTCAATATGTGTGTGCGACATTTATTTCTCTTCCTCCACTCCAGCTCAGGTGTCGTCCACGTCACTTGACCATGGTTCAAAATTACGAGGTTCGTCGACAAAAGCCCTCGTTTAGCTGAACAGTGCGACGTTAATATTCACTCGTAAAATAAGGGGTACACGTTATACGTCGAATGTAACAAAAAATTAAAATATGCAACTTGAAATTATGGGTGCGCGTTATACGCCAGATTTTACGGTATTGAAATGCATTGAGCTTGACATTGAATCTGATACATAGATTATATAATCATTCTAAAAATCATATTTTGTTACTTTTTTGAGCATTGAAAACATGCGGCCTCCTACTTAATGTAAAATAGATCATGTGGCCCACAATATCATACGAGTTCGACATGCCTGTGTTAAACCATAAAATTTTATATATGTTTACCCATTTTTCACTAGTAACTTTCTCCCCATCCCTGTGAGAGGTCACAACTGACATTCCTTTCACCCAGATGTCCGGTATCAACTGTCCAAAAGGGGACAGGGGCAATAAGAGTTTTTGGTTGATAGAGAGCCACAGGAGATGCTTTATTTTAGTCTTGAGTGTATCTACTATAGGTTAAAATAATACACGCTTGTAGATTCTTTTTTGAAGAAATTGGCCTGCTGAAATGGGATATTTCTTCTCTTACATTTAACTCGTTTGAAATAATAGCAGTTAATTATGTCCTTAATTTCGAAATTTTTTAAGACTTTATATATGTAATGTTATACTTTGGAGAGAGGGGCGGCAGAACTGTTAGCGCCATATTGGATTTGTTTTATTATTTGTGTGTGCGTTATCATATCATAATTCATTACAATAATTGCATTAATATATATGTGAATTTTTTTTTGTTCCTTTCTTGGTTATTAAACAAAAAGTGAAATATTTCGGAAATTTTCTTAATTATTTGTGCTTGGTAAAAATTCTTTCGCAGTAAAATTTGTGGCCCTAAATTCATTCTATCATATAAATTTTTTTGGTAATAGAAAAAATAGCATGATTTAATTGTTATTTTCTAATATTCATATAAAATTTCATTTTTGCTGTTCTTGAAAATCTATTTCAATATTATTGTTAGGATATAAGGGTTTTTAAGCATTCATTATTTTATTTGTTTACATTGTATGGAAATCTTTGAACAATGTTTCAACTTCATTTATTGCATGAATTATATATTTCAATAAATTTTTCTATTTTATATGTAATTCATTGTGTTGCAAAAATAAAATTTATTTTCATCAAAGGATGAATTTTAATAATTAAAAGCTTTCATCCTAACTCAGGATTTAAAAGTTTTCTACAAGCTTAAATCTTATTTTAGAATAGTATAGTATTGATAAATCATACTTTTATATATACTATTATTTTTAAAATTTATATGTAATTCAATAAGTACAAAATACATTTGAAACAAAGGATAATTACATTGAATTTCTAAAAACTATTACACCTTTTCTAATGATATTTTTCCTTAGTATTGCATAATAATTACTATAAAGTACAAATCAAAATTTGTAAAAAGTTGAAAATCAAAGATAAATTTCCTTAATTAGCATATATTTTTTCAATGATTTGGAATCATTACTACATTATAGTATATTATTGCCTTTACTTTTAATACGTTGGAATCACTTTGGAAATAAAAATTTAATCAAGGCATAAAACAAGAAATACTTATATAATAATGAAAGATTAATAATTTATACTTATTTATAAATGAAAAATTTAAATTCAAAGTTGCATACAAAAATAAGAATTAAATTATTAACTTATGATTGATAACAATGTTACCATATAATATACACACTTGTAAAGGAAAAAATACTCTTTCACTAAAAGGGAATTCTCGTAATCGAAAACTTTCATATTAACTAATATTCTATGTGCACTGGCTGTTTGTGAAAATACATTTCAGTATTATTATTAGATGGATATCTAGATTAATATGATATTCATTATTGTATGTGTTTCAATTGTTTCGTTTACATGCGATGAATTTTCAATTTAAATAAATATATTATGCAACAATATTTTTAAAAATATTTATTACTTTTACTTATATTTATTACTGTACTCTATTGTTATACTAACTAATGTATTTAACTGTTGAATTGTTCATCCACATCAAATCTAAATTCTTTCTTGTATACCAATGCTTGAAAATTGTTTATTATTTCTATTTTGTTTAATTTTACGCTAATGAAGATTAACAATAATTTCTTATAGTTGCTTAATCAATATATTGAATCCATATGTATTGTATTTTGTAAATTATATTATGTTTGAAAAAATTGGCTGTGTATGCATTGTTTTTAAGTAAAGGAAAGCATGAATTATCTTTATTCCTAGATTTATATAGTAAGAATTTCAATGGTTTATGAGATTCATTGCTTTTAATTCTCAGAATAACTGTATATTTTAAAAATAATTCAATATGCTCCAGATCTTTCTTCTAACAAGGCATTTAAACTCTTGCTGTTCTTTGATATTGTTCAATTCTACTTGTGTGTTTGCATATATCTGTTATACTTAAAATTAGCATTCTTTTAGATTACATGTTTGTTCTGCTGACAAAGATATTTAATGACAAGTTATAGAATATGTTGAAAATTATAAGAATTCGTAAAAACCAATTCTTTCATCAATTTTTCAAAAACATGTTTTGCTAGAAATTTTTAAAAATTTTAGCAAAGGCTCTAAAGAATTAAATTTATTCCTGCATATTGTCATGTGTGTGTGATTCCAATATTTATATAGTTTTGTCGAGTCAGAATTCCTCCAAGAGAGGCTACATAGAAAGCTATGTAAATGAAAAGTAGTTTGTGAAGTGATTGTGGGAAGCACAGCAGATTGAGTTGTGTCAATGAACCTACTCTTATACTGTTAAAGAGTATGAGCAGTACACATATAATAAGTCATTAATTTTGTAATGCTTGCTTCAATCCTTTGAATTCTGTCAATGATACATCTTTTATAAAAGATCGAGATTTAATTTTGTTACTGAATGTATGAATAGATTTCTAGATACAAAATAAAAAACATTTCAAGTAAATTTATTTGGTCATCTTGGATAAAATAATATAGACAAAGATAAATACAATAAACTAAGATTAGATAATGTTAATTAACAACCATTTTATACAGCTAAATGAAATTTTTTATTTGAGCTGCAAAAAGCTTGTTTGTTCAGTCGGAACATCCATTTAGCATTGGACCTTCCCTTTTTATAATGAGTGGTCATTTTAATCATGCAGTGTTTTTTGTAACAATTTCAATTGCATAGTGTGTGTTTATCTGCATAAACTGTCCATTTGCAATTATTCAATTAACATGTAACTGTTAACTATTAACTAGATATGCTTCTATTTTTAATTGTTTGAATTACATACTGTTCATTTGTAATTATTTGAATTACACATTGCTTAGTTTCATATACCTATACTACTAAAGAATTATTTGAAGAATTTTTAATTCAAATGTAATGCGGTAATTATAAAAATTAATGACTAATAACAATTCAAATATATACATTCATATTAAGATCAAAATAATTGTAACTTTATATAAAAAGCAAGAACTCTTGCATATATCTTATATTTCATAAAATGCTAAGTAAAGTTATTATTTAGAACAATTTTTTTTAATACTTTCAGAATTTAAAATTAAAAAGGCTATAAATTTTTAAAGGAGTTATCCTGTTAAAATGACTCAATTAAAATTCCATTTTAATAAAAATCAGTATATATTACTAATAGAACAAGAACTGATTGAACTATTAACAGATTCTCAGTTAAAATGCATGAATGGATTACATAATCTTGAGTTTTGGTTAAAAATTTACACAAAATATCTTCTAACTTCAGCAAAACATATTTATAAGAAAAGTCTTCAACATTAAGTCAGAAAAAAACAACACAGAAATGGATTGGATGATTATCATGAAAAATGCACACACACATTTACAAATAACAATTAGAATCTGATTTTAATTTTTTTGTCCAAAACAACATTGGTCTTTGGTATCCAGCTTCAAACTACATTCGACTTCATTCCTAATTCCTTCAATTTATGGGAAAAATTTCTACAAAAAAAAATGTTTTTTAAAGTAAAATTTATAAGTAAATATTAATCAGTCAAAAAATTCATAATGCAATTTAAGTTTAGAATAAATTGAATTAAATAAATATGCAAATTAGTACAATTACGATATTAATAAAATTTGAACATACCAAATTAGTAAGCATTTTGCATTTTCCTACACTTCATGAAGCTTGAAGAACCTTGATCCTCCATACAGGCGAATCTTCACCGGACATAATCAGGATGTTCTGTGTTCTCTACAAAGCAGTTTAATTCCTATAGTAATTGACAATGCTTAATTCATGAAATCTATATTAATAATATTTGACCCTGTACAAGAGCAAAATGAATAGCTTACACTAGGTTTTATTTAAAACCATCATTTCAATTAGTAAATAGTCTCAATCATAAAACGATGTATTATAAATCATAAAACATATTGCATTTATTTTTTTAGCACAATTGATTCAATGTACACTTAAAATTAGTCTAACAAAACTATAGTGTATGTAGATACTTTTGATTTCTATATGTTATGTAATTACCCCCACTATGCAACACAAAAAACAACTGAATCCATACAATATTCATGTATAATAACAGAAACAGGTTATTTTTTTGAATTAACGTATGCCTAATAAATACCAATATAAGTGATTGTGTAAATAATATAAATCATTATTTTAACACAAACCTATAATGGAATGCTTATTAAATAATACAGATTTAACTCTCCCTTACCAATTTTTCAGTTGTAAAGTAGCCTCCCATTGTAGCCAAGTAGATGGACGTAGGACAGCGGTGAATTAAACAGTGATTTAAAAATTTGAAGTTCCCAGAAAAAAATCAAAACGTGGAACAAAGAGTTCCAAGTTTGTTCTTTCTCATGCTGCTCATTTTAAAAGGCTAAAAAATTTTCCTACAGAAATATAAGGAAAATTAAAATTATTTTCCTTTAAGTTTGTATACAAAACAATGTTATTTTGTTGAAATCGGAAAAAGATGAAGGTTCCAATGACTGCAGCGCCCCCACAGTAAGCTTTACGGTAGAACTTGTCCATATGGTATAAATAATGCAATTATAAACAAACTTTGAAGGAAGTAAGAGAAAAATAATTTAAAAGTTCCAAAACTCTTTGATAAACCCTATCAGTTACTCACACTTTAAATATAGATTTGTAGAACTAAACACTCAAAACATAATTTTAAAATCCACTTAAAACGAACAAAATTCCAAAAACATTTGGCTTCATACCAATGTAAAACTTTTTGTTTTGCTTTTTTTCTCTCTTGATAGTAAGTAAAATAAAATGAGAGAAGCAAAGAATCAAATGATTGCAATTTGTTGAAACAATGGACAGAAAAAAGCAAGCCTTCTCAAGATAAGTGAAGAAATATTTTGAAACAAATATAAAAACATGATCTACGTGAAACTTGAAAAAGAAACATACGGCTATTATCAATCACAATTTTTCCTTACTAATATTATAAACATGAAAGTTTGTGTGGATGTTTGGTACTCTTTCACGCAAAAACGACTGAATGGATTTTAATGAAACTATACAATAATATAGCTTATACATCAGAATAACACATAGGCTATAATTTATAAAGATATTGTGTGAAGTGTCCAAAATATATAGATAATTGTCAAGTAGGAAAAAATTCTGCCATCTGCAAAAAAGCGTGCGACAGCATATATCTTTTATGTGTCAAGCAAAACTTTGCATTTTGTTTTGTCTATGCCAGGAACTGTGAAACCTTGAACAGGCGGAGTGTGAGGCTGATTACAATTTTAACATAAAATAAATACAACAAAAAGTACAGCATCTATATTTTCTTAAATGCTCAAAAGTTATTTTTCTTTTTATGAGTTGTTCAATAATAAATTGCACTTTATCCTTTATATTGTTATTAATTCCTTCTATGGTATAGCCATCGTTTTTCTATCACTTTTTATCCATTCCATGATTACTTACATAATTCTTAGAGATTATAAATCTTTTTAATTTGAGTTTTTTTTTTTTTCGTACTCACTACAAATTTAGAGTGTTAGGTTAATGATTTATAGTTCTGGGTAGAAAACCACAGAACTTTCATCTAATGGAACATAGCTTTACAGAGGCAAACTTGAATTTAGTGCAATTTCAAAAGGAAAAATAACAGAAAAACATTTGGCAATAAGTGAAATATGAAAATCACTTAAAGTGAAATAACTCCAATCAGTGAAAATCTAGCTGACTATCTAGATTATAAACACAAAGTGCAGAGGGTCGATTTAAAACTGCAGTGAAATAATATCTTTGTAAAAAAAAAGGGCTAAAACTTTTTAAATGCATAATTTTTTCTCTTCCACTCTGCTATGCTCCAAGCAAATCAAAGCACAAAATGTGCTTTAGTCCCTTCTGTTCAGGCTGAATCATTGCTTAAGTGTATCTCTAAGCTATATCTTGAATGCCCATAAACTTGATGTAAACAGAAGGAGGGGGGCAGGGAAAACTAGCAGGAGTGGCTCTCTCCAATGCTATTTAATACTTTTCCAAATTATTCTAGATATTTTTTTATATATATAAATACACAAAAGAGATAAATTTAATGACAAATTTATTGGATATTTGAAAAATTAAATGTCATAGCTTATTGAGATGTTAAACGAGCTATATTTAATAGTAGAACTTCTGTGAAGTATATTAATTGTCTCAGCAACTCAAATATGTGCAGGATGGTTTCAAGTCTTAGATTAAAAATAAATGAAATAATAATTCTAGTGATACAAAAAATGAATTTGTAAGCAAAGGATTTAGAGTTCTTTATGTGGAATTCAAGGTATTAGACATGAATATTTTATATTAAAAAAAATGTAATGCTACCTGTATCCAATACAGTGTGCACATAAGGTATAATTAATACATTTGCTTTTAAAACTCATACATATATTCATTTTATTTTATTTTTGTTGTATCCACAAATTAAATCATTTTACCCCCAAAATTTTTTAAATACTTTTGTTTTTAGTAAAAGGAACAAAAGGAAGAAGAAATACATTGAATGTATTGCATGTGATTTATTACTTTTACTTGCCATTTAAACATGAAATACACAATTACAAAATAATGATAATTTAAAAAGAATAATTTCAAAAATCATTCTTGATGTGATAGAAATTTGTCAGTTAATAAAAAAAATCTACTTAATAACTACTAGTACTAAAAAATAAACAAATGATATTATGCAATATTTAAAAGCTTAAAATGCTGTTATGAATTTTCCCCCAAACAATGAGTCTGTAAAACTATTGCTCTGGAATGTCAGTGTTAACAAATAATTGATGAAAAAATAATCATAAAAACTCGTGCTAATTATTTGTTTTCAAGTACTAACAGTTACTTCCCTCACTTATTTACTCTGTTTGAATTATTGCTTTGCTTTAGTATATTTACATAATATAAAATATTATTTTCTATTTTAGGAGATGGTTTCAATGTAAAACAATCTTTCTGAAGAATAGTGTAAGTGAAAAGAAAATCAATATGAGTGGGAATTAAAAAAAAGATAGACAAAAAATAGGAAGCAACGGTGCCTATTCTTTTAGATGAACAGGTTTAAAAACCAAATTCTTTTAATTTGCATTTATATCTAAAAGAGTTGCTTCTCAAATTCTTCCCAAGATTGCTAACTTAAAAATGCAGCCATAGAATCAAATATTGAAAATAATAATAGAATGAACATGGTAATATTACTTCAAAACAAAAAAAATGCTTAAAAATCCAAATAAACACTTATGTAATACCATTTTTCTCTCTGTGTATTCCTTGATTATTAACTAACCTCTTAAATACAGTTAACACAAATCTAGAATAAAAAAAATCCCTAGTGGATATAAATTTTAATTCACTTGATGAATTGTTATAGATGGGTACCCTGCCCCTGGAGATTATATGACAGTACTGGTCCTCCAGGTTGGAGATTGGGCATGAGGTTAACTACCTCCCCCTGGAAAAACATCTTGTTCATAAATTTCAGAGAGATAGAATAGGATGGATCTCATGTCAAGGACTAAAGATTCGACGCACACTCTTCAAGAGTGGAGCACTGTAAAATCTGATAGGTATAAAATTGATATATTGGCTGTACAAGAGGTGAGATGGCTGGGAAAAGGAAAAGTCGATAAGAATTACAGCTTTTACTTTAGCTGCCAAGATAAATTGCATCATTTTGCTACAGGGTTCAAGTCAATGCAAGGTGATGGATTTTGAACCACAGATGATGAAAGAGTCTATAAAATTCGAATTCAAGCCAAACCTCAAAACATTAACTGTTGTTACTAATGCCACCTGATTGGCAAAGGCTAGATCAAGGTCCATGAAATTCATCACAAAACATTAGTATTATTTGTGTACTATCACAATAGAAGACAAGGAGGAATTAGAGAAAGATGTTTTATGATAAAATGGAAGAAACTTATAACAAATGCCCCTCTAACGACACTATATTGGTGATCAGAAACCTTAATGCAGAAATAATGTGAACACTTACTGGAAGACAAAGCTAGCATAATGAGTCTGATGACAATGGAAATAAAGGGTTGAATTTTGCAGTAGGAGCAGAAATGTTCATTGGGAGCACAAAATTTGCACATAGAGATGGCACTCCCCTGATGGTAAAACAAATAATCAGATTGTTCATGTATTGGTAGACATGAGACACAGAAGCAGTTTACTTGAAGTTCGGAGCTACAGAGGGGCACACATAGACTGACCATTATTTGGTCATCTCGAAGGTGAAAGGAAAAATTTTCAAAGAGAAAAAAAAAAGAAAAAAAAGAAGAGCAAAAGAAAGATACTCTAGATATCAATGCCTTGAGATGCCCAGAGATGATGGCAAATAATAAAAATAAAATCAAAGAAAAACTTTCGATTAGTGAAGTTGAGAATGATGAGGGAGAGACTTAAGCATATTTAACAGAAGCTGCAAGGGAAATATATCTAGAGCTTGGAAAGAAGAAATCTAAGGACTGGTATGATTTGGAATGCGAAATAATGAGTGAAAAGTAAAAATCGAGCATATAGACTTATGGTACAAAAGCACTACACAAGTGTTTCGGTAGAAGATTACTAGAGGATATTAGAAGACATGAAAAACACTATTCAAACAGAAGAGAATCTATTGGAAAATTTTTTTAAAAAATAGAAAGAATCTAGAAAGTTTTACAAGGTTGTCAACAATTCTAGAAAGGAGTTATGTGCTACATCACATACACGCCATATCAAAAAGGTAAACTTCTTAATGACAAGTAGTATAAAAAAAAAAAAAAAACTAAGTCAATTCCAACTTGGGTCAACAAAGAAATTTTTTTTATATTTCAGTTATTTTTTATTAAGTAGTCACAACTAATATAAATATGTATATACATATGACAGAATTACAATATTAAGTGAAATTAGAAAGTGATTTTTCTCACAATTTTCCTTTCTATATATGGTGTTGGGACTATTTTTCTCTCTCTGGTTTGTTACCATTTATTCATTAATTAAATTTAATTATTCTAATAAAATAGTATTGTAAAAAATCACATACTCATAAATTAGGTCATCCCAGGTGGGATTCGAACCCACCACCTTTGGATTAGAAGTCCAATGCACTACAGGGACACAATGAACGAATTCCTTTCTATATATATTGTTGGACTGTTATTTTTGTTTGTTACTATTTATTCATTTTTTAAATTAATGAATGAGTTAATATTCAAAAAACTGTATTATCAAATGTCATCAACTAAAAGTTTAAAAAAATGTTTTTGAATTTGAATGGATGAATAGAAAGTATTTTATTAATGATTGAAAATTTAAACAAGAGATATATATATACTAGCTGGTATGCCCGTTCTTCGCATGGGTGAATTGAAAAATTTAAACAATACAGATTGAATGATAAAGAAGTTTAAAATGAGTTAATTTTACATGAATTGTAAATTAAACAAAAAAAGCTTTTTGCATATCTCAGCTGAACAAAAAAACCATGTTTGCTAAATTTTAAGTCTGTAGATATAATAGCTGATAAATTTTTTAAAATTTATTTTTAACACATCGTAACTTTCTTTTGGGTCGATTTTTGAAAACACCTACCTTCTGCTCAGCAAAAGTAACACTTTGTTACAAATTTTGTGTAATAAACGCTTAAAACAGTATAAATAATTTGTATCTGGATGTGTAATGCGTTAATATTACTTTCTAATGCATTTAATTTATGTTAAATAGCTGTTACCCGCGACTTCGTCCACGTGGAATTTAACAAAAAAGTGTTTATTCAATTCGCAGAATTTGTGAAAACTTAATTATGTATTCCATGTAAAGAAATACATATGCTATAAGTATATTGTCATTCTACTACTTCGTGAATCGATGTTTCTTTTTTGTTTTATTTTTTCTTTGTTGAGCAAGGAGTGAGAGGGACGCATGATCTTTGACACTGTCGATAGGGTAAACACTGTAAAATCATTTGGATCAAAATAGGTCTAAGTAGCAGTAGGGTGAAACACGAACACAAACAAAGCTGCAAGCAAAGGGTGAAAGGGACGCATGACCTTTGACACTGTTGATGGGGTGAGGATTGTAAAATCATTAGGATCAAAGGACATGAATGGGAGAAGTCGCGAGTGGCAGCAACCTAATCAAACAAAAAAGTTTGATACAACTGCTAGAAATAGTTGAGACAGAAGGCATGCGTAATAAAATAATCCCTATTGAATAAAAATTCTCTATTAAATCGGATATTGTTCACTATTTCATTGGTTTTAATTTAATTTTCGCAGAACCCTAATTTTTTCCTAAAATAAAAGTAGCCTAAGATACTCCTTATAACATTAGCTATCTGCCAGTGAAAGTTCCATCAAAATTCGTCCAGCCGTTTCAGAGATTAGCCCAAACAAATAGACAGACAAAAATTTTAAAACTTGATTTTTTCATATATAGGTACCCTATATACTTTAAAATGAATTTAATAAAAAGCTGTTAACCCTCTAAGCAGTCTGCAATTAAAGTCTTGCCATTCTGGAGATGCTTCAAAAAATGCACCACACATATTTTTTTGCTTTCCGGTGGGGTTCTTAAAAGCGGTTTAGCCATATTTTTAAGAATGCGGCTCGGCCGCTTTTGGGAATCTTGCTTGAAGGCAGAAAAAGCATCTCTGGAATGGCGGGATTTTACGTGCAGACCGTTTGGAGGGTTAATTTCAAATTACAAACAGACACTTCATTTTTACTTATATGTATATATATATATATATATAGGGGGAGAGAGTGAACTAACAGTAGGAATTGAATAAAATTGAAATATTCAAGAGATGGCGAGAGTATTTTAAAACTGCACTTGATGGAAAAGATAGTCCAGTAGAATCAAAAATAGTGCCAAGAGGCACAAGCCAGAACCAAGAGGATGATGACGTAGACCCACCATCTGTTGATGAAGTGGAGAGAACAATGAAGAAATTAAATAACAATTCAGCAGGGCTAGATGGTATTAAAGCTAAGCTTTAGGATATAATATAG
This sequence comes from Trichonephila inaurata madagascariensis, assembly GCA_019973955.1. Taxonomy (NCBI): domain Eukaryota; kingdom Metazoa; phylum Arthropoda; class Arachnida; order Araneae; family Nephilidae; genus Trichonephila; species Trichonephila inaurata. The sequence continues at coordinate 25,556 of BMAV01025349.1, read as the reverse complement.
ACTAAATCTATTAAAGAGATGCATGCTGTGATTGCCAATATTTGGAGTGTAAAATGAGAGGATGGATTCATATGTCCAATTATCAAGAAAGGAAACAAGTTTAAATGTAGCAACAGGGAGAGGAATTATCATGTTAAGTACATCGTACAAGTTAGGGGTCTTCAACCTGTGGACCACAGGCCCCAAATGGCCAGCTGAAGGCATTTTAGTGGTCCTTCATTCAAAATTGAGGCAATTTAAAAAAAAAATTGCTTTGTGTCTTAAAAACGCATTTTTTCTGCTGTTCTTGATATTTAAAACATTAGTCAAAAGGCATAGCAAACACATCAGATGTGTTTGATATGCATTTCAATAAAATTTTCTGAAAATGAAGAATTTATCAAACATTTCACTGTATCTTAAATAATTTTAAATATAAAAAATCTGACTATGCATAAAATCTCAGAAATTTTAGGAAAAAAGGTGGATATTTATCTTTAACAGGTTTGCAAAGTATTTTAATTTGACTTCCATTTAACTTTTTTTTATGAAGCCGATATATATACAAATCCATAAACACCAGTCTTGTAAAACAACCCCCCTTTTTTATATAAATTTCCTGATTACAATATTCTCTTGACACTCATGTGGCTTGCAGATCATTATAAATTTATTAATTTGGCCCTCGAGCATGGAAGGTTAAAGACCCCTAATATAAGGTATTCTCTAAGATCTTGGCTGAACAACTTGGTGAATATTCCAATAAAATAATAGGAGACTATCAATGTGGATTTCAAAAAGGTAGATCTACAACTGATGATCTATACAACATTAGACAGATACTTAAAAAGACCAAAGAATATGGCATCAATACATATCACCTGTTCATCGAATTTAAGACAGCATTGATAGGGAGAAGCTGTTTGAAGCAATGTTGGAGCTGGGAATACCCAAGAAATTAGTTAACCTGATAAAGATGACCCTTAATAAAGTGAAATATGCAGAATTAAGTTGGGGTAGAACTTTCAGATGTTTTTTATACTGAAAAAGGATTAAAACAAGGAGATTCTCTTTCATGCTAATTATTTAACCTTGCTCTTGAAAAACCAATAAGAGATTCTGGCATACAAACACAAAAAATCACCTTCACAAAGTCTGTACAACTGTTAGTAAACGTAGACAATACAGACATAGTGAGAAGAACAAGAACAATGACGGTTGAATTGTTTGGTGCACTTGAAATGGAAGCAAAAAAGATGGGTTTGACTGTCAATGAAGAAAAGACAAAGTTTATGGCAGTCACAGACAGGAACTTTAATCAGGGATCACTGACAATTATGTTTTTGAGTAGGTCCATCAATTCAAATATTTAGGTACAATTTTAAATAACAATAGAATGATCAAAATTAAAAATACAATCAACATAGCTATAAGAGATTTTACAATAGCTTGAGAAATCAATTTAAATTCAAATTTATAAGCAGGGAAACAAAAGTACAACTATACAAAACACTTATCATACCCACAGTTTCGTATGGAAATGATAATGACAACCCAGTTAAGCAAAGACGTTTTTGAAACCAGAAGGCAAGAGAAGATGGGGCAGACCCCATATTTATCTTACTAAATATTGGTTAAAATAACAGTTTTATCTACAATAAGGCAAATTGTGTTGGTGAAATTTGTGGGAAAATTATTGTTAATATTCTCTATAAGTGGACTGAGCATACTACCTTGAGATTACCTACTACAATGTTGTTGGTTTGAGAGAAGGTTTCTTTTAACTTGAAAAGTGTTTTGTTAAGGTATTTGTCAAGAATCTTAATGATTGAATGAGAGAATTTGTAATTATACATTAATCTACCATCCCACATTCTATCCATACGTTCTTGCAATGATTTTCTGATGAACCTATAAACGATTTGGTTACTGATAAGTAGCAGTTAGAGTAGAGTAAGTCTCACTTCTTGCAATTCTTGCCTCTCAGATGTGATTTTTG
>BMAV01025349.1:0-18578 GCA_019973955.1 Trichonephila inaurata madagascariensis | reverse complement strand
TTTTTTTACTGCGGAGTGTAGGGATAGCTTTAGTTAGAGTTTTTAATTGTTCCATGTAATTCTTGTCTATGTTAAGAAAAACCGGAGGTGGGAGTGTGTTAGGGGTAGTTTTAGCAGTGGTGTTATCAGAGGTGTTAGGCATGTTCTGTGTCGCGATGTGTTGAGAATTTCCAGTCGTATCCGAAGCGTTGTTCCGACTAAGGTTTTTAAATTTATTGCTGGTATCTAAAGAAAAAATTTTAAGTTCCAAATTTGCCTTTTTAATCGTTTGCCTATAAGTGGGAGAAGTGAAGCCGTCTTCACTCTCCTTGCGTTTAGGTCTATTAATTTTAGGTAATTCCGGGAATTCATTAAGTTTTTTAGTTGGCGAATTAGCTGGGGAAAAATTAACATTAGAATTATTATTACTATTATGAATTTGACAACCAGGGGTGGTACAGCGCGGAAGAGTGGAAAACTCACTTAGCGCGGCTTGTCGTCGTTCATATAGGTATTCCTGCCTTGAGTAGAGATGTATCAGCTCCGGGTCTTCCTCTTGTACACATGATTCGATAGCATTGATTGTATGAGAGACGTTGCTCAGGAGAATAGAAAACTTCTTGATTTCATCCTGAGCAATTTGCAGACGATCGCAGTTCGTTAGCACTAGTGTAGAAGTCCTGGAGGAGGGAAGAGATGAAGAGTTGGCTGTCCATATCCTGGTTCTGGTCAGAGTTCATGTCCGGGTCGGTAATGGTGAAATCGGTTTGGCGGTTAAAAAGTAGAAATCAGCGAAAAGGCTGTATTAATAATACAGCACAGGTCGATACTAGCCGACGCCCTATCCTTTTAGCTCTGAAAAGAGCTATAGGAACGCCTGATTGAGTTCTAATATGACCTGGGATGCAAAAAATCTCAATATAGCACGGAGCGTAAAGAAGACGCAACCGTACTAGTCAGTGTCTCAAACGAGAATCCAAATCAACCTGAATCAACCGAAAAAGAATCAATAAAAAGATCTGGTGCAGTATTAGGATGAGTTAAAAATTTCCTGGCATTTGAAACACTGCAGGAGGGGATGGGGTGCATATTTTCCCCTTAATGGTTCAATTTTAACTTTCTTAAAATAGAGAAAATTTTATATGATTAAATATTTTAATATTTGAGATATTTTTGTGAGTGAGATGCTGTACAGATTTCCTTTTCAGATTTCAACAGAGAGAGAAGGAAAAATGGCCTCAGTTAGCCAGTTGTAGCCAGTAAGTATGGATCAAACAGCATCAGCAAATATGAACCAATGCCTCCACTGGTAAGCAGAGGTGACCCAGCAAGCTACTCTCTTCTCCAGCCCTTTATCACCCTTGTGATATCCCCATACCAACAATAATCATTACCCATCAATTAGTTGCCAATGGCCAGCACTTATAACATCCATTAAGACTAAATGGTAGTCTTAATGGATATTATAAGTGCTGGGGAACACAGATGACTGCTTGTGGTGGCAGGCTAGAGCAACATGGACGACAGTACAGGGTCATGTTCCAAGATAGATTTGCTAGTATGATGATTACCACTGTATGAGTGGGGGCCGGTATGGGAACAAGAGAAATCTGACTGTATCTGTGGACTACACCATAATGCAGCAATGAAGCATCATGGTTTGAGATGTCATCACATATGACAGCAGATCATTTCTGGTTCGTATTAAAGCACCATGATTTTTTAATGATACATGGATAAGACAGTACAGTGGACTTCAAACTGCACTCCACTGAAGCCTGGGGTTCTCCAAGGTATATCCAAAGGTTCCATAAGTCCAAATAAAAATCAGAAAGAAAATTATAAATGTATATGCAAAATGGACAATGTATAACCATGAGTACATATATAAGCATGTGTGTGTACTAACATATTTGGCTGATATATTAACAATTTTAAATGAATTTAATATGACAAGAAATATTTTTACAAATAAGAACAATAGAACATTGAATTTAAACTTTTGTTTAAAATAAAGTAAGGTAACCCAGTCATTAAAATTGAAAATTTTATTTATATGTAATATTTTTTTATTTTGTAATATTCTTTAATTTTTATTATATTATAACAAAAATATATTATTGCGGCGCCCGGGTTAAAGGGGGCCAACTAAACCAACCAACTAAATTGTGAATATTCTCTTGTTTATGATCCCAGATTCCACCAATTTTATACTCCTTAGTGCAATGATTTGCAAAACTAAACTGTTTTCTAATAGAGAATGCACTTTTTTTTCATTTGTGAAAAAAAAAAACACACATATATAAGACACCTATATTACATTTCTATACAACACTAAATACCTGTAAGATAATATTTCCCAGAAGAGAAAACTAAGCATGAATGGATAGAAGTCCATTCAAGTTCTACGATGAATCTGAAGGCTTGCCAATGGAGAAGAGAGAACTTATTAACCTGCTTCCGCCCAGCGTCATATTTATAGGACAGTTCATTTTCACCATTATAAATAAAGCTATTCAACGTTTTGTCAATCATTTTTCTACCCCCCTGAAGGGCAATGGTTTCACCCGAATTTCTTAAGCCTGTTTGGACCGGATGGAAGCATTTTTAGACACGTAAACTTCGCCGTTTTCATGATTTTTTCTTGCTGAACTTCATTGTAATCGTACGAAAAGGTTTTAAAGGTAAGTTTAAATATTTTTAGTGTTTAGAACATAATTTTAAAAGTTTTTAACAAAATTTATATTTTTAATTAAGTTGGGCGTTAACGGGTTAACATGTCAGCTGATTTCACATTCAAATTTAAGCAAGAATAGCTCATAAATTTTTGGTTTAAAATTCATACAGAATACACAAGTTTTTTTCTTATTTATATGTGAACATTTTAATGCCATTCGGAACAACTTAAGTGAAAAATTAGTAAATTATGTTAACGTATGAATTTTTTTAAATAGCAAATGCTTTACTTTTCTTTAATTGTCTTTACATAAAGTACCTGTAACATGTTGATCTCCTATAAATATTATTTTACGAGTGTGTGGAATGAGGTTCCCCCAAAACAACTTATAGTTCTTAGGGTTCTGTAATCAGGAAAAGTTTAAGATCACTGTAGAAAGTAAATGACCCTTCTTTTTAAAGAATACTCCAATGTCCTTTACCAGCAAAATAAAACCCAACTGCACACTGCAAACATCAGCCAAGGTGCTGTGCAAGACTCTCTACAGATGTTTTTGTAGTCATTATTTACCCTGATTTCTCACCAATTGAACACATTTAGAACTATTGGATACCACTTACATGCTCTGTCACCGCAGCATTCAGAAGATGAACTGAATCAAATGTAAAATTGGATAGTCATTTCTCAGGATGCCATCTGTATAGACTTAAGACATCAAAACCTATTCAGTTGACATTATTGCTGTTAGGAATATCATTTCAAATAAACATCCCTTATCCTTTTTTCGAATTTCCTCTTTTTAGCCACTTCTTGATTTTTTTTTATGTTGAGCAGTGCATATTCTATATTTAAACTAAGCAATAATATCACTGAAGTAGCTAGTCTTGAGTGGGCCCTATATCAAAACTCCTTGGGAGCTCCCTTTTGGGACCCTGTATCATTTATACAGCTGTAACTACACCCCTGAATAATCTATATACATGTTTGACAAATATTTTAACATCGTAAAAACAATGCAAAAGTATCTTTGTTTTCAAAAATAACATTAAAATTTCCATGAACTTTAAGAAATTCAGTTAAAGGACAAAATTTAAGAATTGTGTTCAATGTTTAATACCAAGATAATTAAAAGAAAAACAATTAAAAGGCTTTCAGGAAATTCTCAAGAATAATTTTAAAAATACATTTTTTCATATTTAAATACATATATTACTATTTCTTTAAGAATTGCTTCCCAAGCAAATCCCTATCAAATATAGAAATGTAAAGCAAACAAAAAAAATTTAGCATTCATGTAGATAATGTATTAAGATGAACAGTTTACTAATAAAATTACATTCGTCACTAAGTATTTTTTTCAAAACAAATATTTGTTCAGATTTTGAATCAAATTTTAATTTTTCGAAAACCTACAGTTTTGGCCATTAATTTTTCACACATTCACTTATTATATCACACAGTTCTTGTAAAAAGAACACAGACTTCACAGAAAATATATATAGCAACACTTAAACATGCCAAATTCTGGTTTATAGCAGTAGCTATTAAAAATATGTGGTGCTGTATTAAAATATAACATAAAATGGTAGCGATTTAAATAGGAAGCACTATTTTCAAATAATTTTACTCCCATTTTGAATTAATTGTTCTATCCCTTTACCACAGTGAAAATATGAATTTTGCCAATGGACGAAGGTGGAAGAATCTTTTTCAGTAGAAGGAAACTTTATCAGGCCAGCTTTGACCAATGCAAAGGGAAAACACTCTTTATGCACATTAAGGAAATAAATAAAAATATTCTATAATGGAAATTAAAGCTATTTTATTAAGAATAAGGAAAGAAGAGCCATACTTCTTTTTTTCAATGTGAAGAAAAGGATTCCATTTCCACATCACCTTTGAGGTAGGAATCTTGATGCGTTTTTAGGAATCAAAACTTAGAATGTAATGATAGAAGTATCATACAACACAACACTGGAAAGAAAATCTATCAGTTCAAAGGAAAAACTTTTTACAAATGATATAAACTATGGGAAAAAAGTAATTACATTCTACTTGCTGTTTTGAAACTAATATCACAAACTGAAATTATTCACATAGATGTACTGGTATCTATAAAAATATCACATTAGAAAATATATCTTTAAAAAAATATCACAGCACAAAATCTCACAAAAATTGAGTTACAAACAGTAATTTTACCACTCCATTGTCAAAGAGAGGGATAAACCTGTATTTAACTTAATTATATATAAAAAGGAATGAGCATATTTCACTATACATTCATGCTTAAATAGGAAAATATCAACAAATGAAATATTTTACAATTTATACATTCTGATTGGTGAAAATTTGGTTGGAATAGCAACATATTTCAAGATGGTCCAAAATATTGCCCTTGTATCTTAAGCTATCTAAAATTGTACAATCCTGAAAATAATTGCTTGGTCATCCTACTGATACACACAAATACATGTAATTTTTTACAGTAAAAAAGCTAAAACACACATAATAAAGTTTATATACAAAGGTTTTCTTCATAGTCTAACAGCAGTAAGATAATGAAGGAGCAAAATATGTGTGAAGGCATTTTAGATACTTATTATAGAGATTATGAAGCCAATATAAAGAAAGCCTGCTGAGCTCTGTTCTGTTATTACATTTGGATATATATAAACATACCTTAACAGAAAAGGCATATAAGTTCTATATACAGACTTTTTTCCAGCAGTTTTTTTGGCGCCTTCTTCGGGCGATTCTGGCTGCCCTGATTCCCCCTGTTTACCAGTCGCGTTCCGCGATCTTTTTGTTTTATGGCAGATTTTCTGATCAGAGCAACAGTTATTTAAAAAAAACTTTCGAGAGCAATTTTAATTTCTATGTGATTCTGTCTAACATTCTTCTTTTCCTTTTGGATTTTCAACTGTTTGACATAGATATTTCCCGGACAAAATTCACTGCCCTATATTTCCTAATATTTATAAACATTATTTATTTGTTAATATTTATTATATTTGTGATATTATTTATTTAAGTTTATTTTTAGTTATTGATTTGGTTGAATATTTTTTCATTATTAGATTGTATTTCAATTCTTTTATTATTATTTCCTTATTCCATATTATTTATTATTTCTTTTTAATTACTGATAAAGTACCCTGTTTCGTGTCGTTTCGGGGGGGGGGGGGGGAACCCTATGCTTTCCTTGGCATCTAATGTCGCCAAAAAAAACTGGCGATTTTTTTAAAAAAGTCTGTATATCGAACTTGTTCCACAGAAAATATAGCCAATATTCACATTGGTGACTTGGAAAAGCAGGACAAACCTAAAATTCATCTGATCTTTAAATACTGTTTTTTGCTTCCTACCAAATCCATATAATGAATTTTTATCACAATTAACAGCTTTAATTACAAACATTAATTATAAAATTTATACAAAAATATGTTCTTCATAATTCATAAACCTACAGGATAATGAAGAAATTGCATCAATGCTCCTCTTCAAAACAAACACATGCAATACATTTTCAGCACAACAAAAAGTTCTAAATAAAAAATCAATTATAAAATTTTTATACAAAAAGTTTCATTGCGAGATGTAAGTATAATGAAGGAACTGGACAAGAGGGTTCTCTTTTACATCAAAATAGGTATTTCACCATCCATTAATTTTGTCGAATCAAAGGACATCTACAAATGCAGCAATATGTAGCCAATAGAAATATTTTGAATTGATAACATATTATGACTTGGTGAAATTGGCGGCACTTACGTACTATCACAACAATGCCAACTTTCAAGATAATCCACCAAGTTGACAACCTCAGTTTCCCCCGTGTCATGCGCCGAACTGCCAGGCATGTGCTTTGTTTCATACAATGTCACCAACATGGTTGTAATAAAACGTAAGCACCAAGTTGGCCAACGGTATAACACACAAGTACTCAAATACACAATAAGCATCAGTATTTTTCCATTTCTTCAATGCAGGGGATATAAAGTCATAAAAAAAAATACATTCAATGCCAAAAGGAATATTCCAGTTGGTATCCTTTGATTACCAAATTTTCAAAAAAAGTCTGCCTTTTCTATTAGTAGCTCCTTTTTCCTAATACATAAAAAAATGAATGAAGAATCATTGAAAACCAACATTTATTGATATTTTTGGTGAAATTGTCGAATCGGCTGCTTTTCTGCCAAATTTTGAAAAATTGCCAATTTGGCGTGTTTTTTGTGTGTTGTGTTTCGGAGTTACAACCCTACCACAACACGCAACGCTGGAGCATGAAATTCAAAAAAGATGTCGGAAGGGAAATCATCAAAAACTTATTATTTTAAAGTTTTGAAACTGAAAATCGCTGCAAAAATTATGCATTTAAAAATGAAAATTTTTTGACTTACCTTAAAAAACGATGTTTAAGAAGAGGATGTCCCCGGCTGAACATCGTCCGGTATCATTTCCTGCTCCGGCGGGACGTCCTGTTGCAAAGGAGGGAAAACACTCGCCACATCTGCTAAGAAAGTTTTGAAGACTTCGTTCTCAACGGAATGGGAATTTTTACTTCACCACATAAACTCATGCAGATACGAATCAAACATGTCTTTGGTGCGATGAGTCATATTTCCAAGGAAACGTTTGATTCCACACCACGAGCCCTCAATGCTGTTAGTATGCGCACCTGTTACCGGACACAAACGTCAGACTGTGGTTTACCTTCAAATGCTGGAAACCATCATCTTCCAAGCAATTGTAGGAAGCCCAACAGTCCGAAATGATTGTGGTACCAGGCAACACCCATTCTTTAATGACAGCAAGCAAAGATTCTTTCGTTCGACATGCAACCACTCTGAAAAAACATTTGTTTGAATTCCTTTCAGTACCTCCAAACACCCATTTTCCTTTCACAGGTCTTCCTTTACCATATTTCATTTTCCCAAATTTACTCTAATCCACCTCAACAATCGCATCCACTCCTCCAATCTTGCAACTATATCTAATAAAAACATGTATGCATACTTCCCTACAGAAATTATACCAATTGACAGCCGTGTGTGAACCAACACCCAAGTCTGCGACTGCATATTTCTGAGGGCACCTTCCAAACCATTTACGCATCACTAACAAAACGGTACACATATCCATGTTGCTCAATTCAAACCAAGACCCTTTCCTTACACTCAGAAACATGATGATTCTCCTCTTTCACACTGGACTGATTTCTGCAAAGCCATTTAAAACCATCATTCAATTTTTTGCCTGTTCTTTCTCTCAATTCCATAGGTTTCCCACATTTCGGGCAAACGTATGAAGAAGCAATCAAACCTTTCATGCACCATTCTAACACCGCTTTCTTTCCAAACACAGGCAACAGGGCAAAAAACCTTTCAGAATACTCATCATACTTTTACATGCATTCATTCAAATTAATCCTAACAGCATCGCTGGACATCATGGTAATCTTTAGAAATTTATGTGGAGAAAGAAATAACAAAGCCGAAAGAAGACAGCTGACCCAACAGGAGCAAAAGAAATGAGCGTTTCCTCATTAACGGCCATTATAAAAAAGCTGCGCATGTGCAGAAATTAAGAATCGTTAAGTTTTAAAGTAATAAATAATATCATTGGTTAAAATTAAACTGTAAACGAATTACGTAAGCACTAGCTTGCCGCGCTATCGTTAAAAGTGTTAAAATTAAAGAAATCTACTACACATGCGCCCAATTTCCCCAAAAACCGACTTCTTCACTGGAAAACAAATTCAGAAGGGTTACCAGATTTGGCGAGAGAAGCGCCCGATTCGACAAATCAACCATATTTTTTCCTATGTATATTGTGTGCTGTCACCAATTAAGTCTGCTTGGTGAGATTTAAGTCTGCGAAATATTTAACACAATGAAAAGCTCCAATAGAAAATAAAATGCAAAAACACAAATTTTTTTCATAATTTGACGGCTACAGGATAATGAAAAAATTGAAATAAGAATTTCTTGTATTCAGTTTGGTTATTTTTTAAACTTACATTTATGTTTTGTTTTCATATGAAAGAAAACCAGCAAGTATTTCAAAAATGATTCCATATAGAATCAATTCATTAATTTAAAATTTTTAAAGTAGATTTAGAAATTTAAGCTTGCAACAAAATTGAAAGGAATATGCATTATTTAATATTCCAAAGTCAACCAAACAGTTGCTGCAATTGTATAGAATATAACACAATATAGCATTTTGGAATATTAAAAAATTTTTGCATTATTTTTTTCAATAAAAATTAGGTGGCAATAACATCAATTTAAAATACACAAACAAGAATTCCATGGTGAAGGTGATTAACATTAATATTTTCAGTAGGAACATAAAATTAAAATCTTGGACAAGACTGATGCTTAAGAGATAGGGTACTTGCATATTACAATTGCCAACTCTATTAATAACTCGCCAAGTTGGCAACCATGATTTCCTATGTGTTGTACGTGCTGAATTGGCAATCAAGTGCTTCGATTCATATAAAGTCGCCACAATAGGTTGTGATAATACATAAGTACCAGAGATACATATATGATTATTAATGACCAAACTGATATACGATGCATAAAATTATTTATGATCAAAACTGACACATACAAAATGGCTACATTTCACCAAAAATAAGCAAAGTTATTTTGCTTTAATATTTACTGTGCATATAAAACTAAAAAGTAATTAATAGTTGATATGAAATAATTTCATACAAAAAAATACACAAAAAAAAATCGGTAAAGACCACTAAGAAGCCTTTTACACCAGACCATCAAGTTTGATTTTCAAATGCCTACAATACAAAAGAAATGGTATGGTTTAAAGTAAAATGTTACTAAGAAAGTAATTTAAAACTTATTTCTATATATTTTTGCATTCAAAGTGCTCATTATACACCAGATTTTACGGAAACTGGAAAATCTTTTCTAATTACAACTACATCTTGAGCTCAGGTTAACAAAATATCTTCAGATATAACTTTGATAATATAAGCATACAATTCACTCATAAATTGTTATAATTAAGCCAGAACCCTACTCAGCAAAAACATTTACGGTTCAAGTAAAATATTAAACAAGATTTATTGCTTTTTTGTTTCACTGTTGATTCATGTTATGCTTTGATGCAACACAAAGGTTGATGAAAAAGGCCTAAAATTTTGAATCTCTGCCAGTTGCTTCTGTGCTTTATTACAGTATCTGCCATTGGGTGAGGATTCAATTAAAATGCATACAGAATGTTCACATTTTTTAAGTTATATTCAAAGATAAATGAAAGCTTATTCCATTTCATGCAAATTAATATTAAATTACTATTTTCTTAAATATGTACCATTTCTTTATTTACATCTAGTAACAAAAATTACTTTCATCACAGACACATGGAAAATGTGATATCCATGTTCATTATAAATTTTTCTTTATGATGCACTATGAATAATTTTACTAACATGTAATGCACAACCATATGTACATTAACCATGTTTATAAAATTGCAGGTACTCTGCACATTCTTTCATTACATAACAGTATAACAATATTCAAATATTGTACAAAATAACATATAGTTCAAAAAAATCCTTTGACATTTACCTCAAATAGTTTCATCTATATATTAGGTAAAAGAAAGCCACAGATATTAAACAGTAATGAAGAAATACAGCATCAAGACCTTTTTCTTCTGTAAAAATATTTGGGTCACTAGCGTTAAATTCTAGTTATTCTTTACCTAGGTGAAGTGATGATTCACGAAGGATATGAAGCCCCATAGGCTCCCTTTTTTTTTTTAATTATCTAAGCGAGGTAACAATAGTCTTTCCTTAAGAAAGTAAAGTATTGTGACAAAAAAAATTTCAAATGTTGGTGATGCAGCTTTTCTCATAAGCATTCATTATAAAATGTCATACAGGTGCAGTGTTTCAAAAAAAATTTTGAGGCTTGTTAATGGGGGATGGAATCGGTCTTTATATGCACTAAAAATTCGAAACAATATTCTCATATTCCCTTAGATGAAAATGAGAAGTGAAAAAGTGCAATAATTACAGCAACAAAGAGAAGTAAAAAACGAAGAAAATTCTCAAGACGTGATAATTCTTTGCTGTAGTCCAATATTTGGAAAGAATTGGCCTGCTGCAAATTTATATTTACAATATGAGGTCTCGATCTTTTAAGTTTTTCTTCACATATGAGTTTATCACGTTCTTCCTGAAGTTGCTTCATAATGGAGAACAAAAATAAATTCTTTCTCATACAATCCTTTTTATAATATTTTGCTTGCTTGAATTTAGTCAGTCTGATTAAGTTATGAAGATCTTTATCATACTTAAGCCTAACACTTGCTTCGGCCATTTCACATAAAAAAATTCTTCAAAAATATAATACCAATCTCAAACAGAATAGATCACGTATAAATAAATCTCTTGCACCATCAAAGCCTTAACACTGGTTTAATTTCTAAATTAAAGAAATCCGTAATAGAGAATACACTAGCGAGACATAACACAACATTATTACTCAAGTGTACACCAAGCGATTCGAAAGTCGCGGAAAGTCACACGATAATAACTATCTTGTAGTTCCAGCTAATCAGTTCACGCGCTCCAGTGTTGCCAAGTTTTGCTCTTTGCAGAAACTTTCTCTTAAAAAGTACGTGGGACAAGTTCTATTGTAAAGATTAGTATGAGGGCGCTAAAAACATTGGAACCCTTTTCTTTTTCCCGGTTTCAGCAAAATAATATTGTTTTCTATACACGTTTAAATGGTAGTAATTTTAATTTTCTTTACATTTCTTTAGCAAATTTTTTAGCCTTTTAAAATGAGCAGCATGGAAAAGAACAAACTTAAAAATTTTTGTTCCACATTTTGATTTTTTTTAGAACCTCTATGAATTTTTAATTCACCGCTGTCCTACCAGTCCATCTACATGGCTACAATGGGAGGCTACTTTGCAGCCAAAAATTGGTAAGCAAGAGCTAAATCTGTGTTATTTAATAAGCATTTCATTACAGGTTTGTGTTAAAATAATATTAGTCAAATTTTGTCGTGCTTTTTCGAAATAATCTAATGTATTTTGTTGCAAACATTGCTCGATTCTTATTTATGGTAACCTTGGCAGCAATTTTGGCGACAGTTTTCACAACAATATCAAATAGTGTTCGACTAATTTTATTTATATTATTTACACAATCACTTATATTTATTTGATTAGACATATGTTACTTTAAAAAATAACCTGTTTCTGTAATTATATTCGAATATTTGTTGTATAAACTCAATTGTTTTTTGTGTTGCATAGTGGGTGTTCTTACGTAACATATAGAAATTAAAATTATCCTCATACACTAGTTTTGTTAGACTTATTTTAAGTGTACATTGAATCAATTGTGCTAAAAAAATAAATGCAATATGTTGTTTTATGATTTATAATATGTCGTTTTATGATTGAGATGATTTACTAATTGAAATGATAATTTTAACTAAGCTTTTGTGTAAGCTGTTTATTTTGCTCTTGTACATAGTCAAATATTATTAATATAGATTTCATGAATTAAGCATTGTCAATTACTATAGGAATTAAACTGTTTTGTAAAGAGGTCAGAGCATCCTGATTATGTCCCATGAATATACACCTGTATGGAGGATTAAGGTTCTTCAAGCTTTATGACCTGACATGAAATGTAGAAAAACACTGAAAGCTCACTTGTTTGGTACATTCAAATTTTATTAATATCGTAAAGTAATCCAAGTAATTGTACTAATTTGCATATTTATTTAATTCATGCATATTTGTTAAACTGAAGAATATCAATTGATTTGTTTTCAATTTATTCTAAGGTTAAATTGCATTATGAATTTTTTGACTGATTAATATTTATCTATAAATTTTACTTTTAAAAACAACTTTCTTGCAGAAATCTTTTCCATAAATTGAAGGAATTAGGAATGACGTTCAATGTAGTTCGAAGCTGGATACCAAAGACTAATGTTGTTTTGGACAAAAAATTAATATCTGGTTCTAATTGTTATTTATAAATGTGTGTGTATATTTTTCATGTTAAGCAACCAATTTATTTCCGTGTTGTGTTCTTTTTTTCTGACTTATGTTTGTCGGAGATTAGAACCCGCGACCTATGGATTCGTAAGCACGTAACATACCACTAGAAAAAAGGGATCACTCCTGTCCGGAGGCTGTTACTGGCTTATACCGCCACATGTTAAAGACTTCACTCAAATATGTTGTACTGAATACCTTTTTTCGCAGCTTTTGCTGAAGTTTGGAGATATTTTGTGTAAATTTTTATCCAAAACTCAAGATTATCTAATTCATACCTGCATTTTAACTCAGAATCTGTTAATAGTTCAACCAGTTCTTGTTCTATTAGTAATATATCCTGATTTTTATTAAAATGGAATTTTAATCGAGTCATTTTAACAGGATAACTCCTTTAATATTATGGAAAATTTATACCCTTTTTAATATTAAATTCTGTAAACATAAAAAAGAAATATATTGTTCTAAATAATAACTTTGCTTAGCATTATATGAAATATAAGATAATATGCAAGAGTTCTTGCTTTTTATTTTGATCTTAATTAACTCAATTGAATATTTAATAATTTGAATTTATATGAATGTATATATTTGAATTGTCATTAATTAACTCTATAATTGCCACATTATATGTGAATTAAAAAATTTTCAAATAATTCTTTAGTAGTATTGGTATATGAAAATCAGCACTATGTGTAATTCAAATAATCACAAATGTGAACAGTATGTAATTCAAATAATTGGAAATAGAAAAATATGTAGCTTAAATAGCAACACAATTAGTTAATAGTTAACAATTATGTATTAATCAAATAATTGCAAATGGACACTTTTTATGCAGATAAACACACACTATAATGTTTAAATTGTTACAATAAACACTGCATGTTTAAAATGACTACAAATTCTATAATTCAAGTAGTTATAAATAAGAATTGTGTAATTCAAACAATTACAAATAGAAAATATGCAGCTTAAACAGTAAATGAACACTAGTTCAAATAATGGCAAATAAGCTTTTTTTTTTAAAATTTCCAATGGCCAAGGTCATAGTATAACACTCACCATAAAAAGGGAGGGTCCAATGCTAAGTGGATGTTTTGACTCAACAAACAAGCTTTTTGCAGCTCAAATAAAAAAAAAATGTACAAATGTCATTTTACTGTTTAAAACGGTTGTTAACATTACATAACCTTAGTTTATTGTATTTATCTTTGTCTGCATTATTTTATCCAAGATAACCAAATAAATTTCTTTGAAATGTTTTTTTATTTTATATCTAGAAATCTATTCATATATACATACAATAACAAAATTAAATCTCGATATTTTAAAAAGGATTTATCATAGATAGAATCAGTAGCGCACACAGAAATTTTTCAAGGGGTCCGGGATCGAAAGTTCACCAATCTTGTATCATTTTCCTTTTGATTTTGTCGATTTTTGGAAACAAAACACAGTAAAAACTAATTATTGAATAAATAATTAGCGTTAATTAATAAAATTAATCATTAATAACAAATACTTAATTAAATTTTATGTACTATTGAAGGAGGAAGGTTCGTTCTGAGTACCTTCCGTTCCGAACGTGAGTACTTAACCAATCACGCCAAAACGATCGTTTTCGCGTGATGTTGGTGCTAGTTCATATAGATATCACACCGCCACATACTCCCCTGCCAGTGTTTCTGTGAATAGGCGAACAAACGATACCCTATTCGTGGAGAGCATGTAAGCAGTTGCGTCACTTGGTGGGTTGCGTCATTCGTGCGAGACGGCTTTGAGAATTGCGTCATGTGTGTGACGGTTTGATTGCGTAATTTGTGTGAGACGACTTTGAGAAGTAACGGCTTATTTGCGTCATTGTTTGACGGTTTAGTTGCTTTTGCGGTGGATAGATGGCGCCACGAATGCGGCGCGTGAAGGGTGTGGTTCCTTTGCACGGGCAAGGTCACCAATGAAGGAGGAAGGTTCGTTCTGGGTACCCTCCGTTCCGAACGCGAGTACTTAACCAATCACGCCAAAACGATCGTCCTCGCGTGATGTTGGTACTAGTTCATATAGATATCACACCGCCACACTATATACTTAGAATTATAATCAATCGGAAAAATCAAGGCTTTGGAGGCGGTCCGGACCTCCCAGTGTGTGCGCCACTGGATAGAATTCAAAGGATTGATGCAAGCATTACAAAATTAATGACTTTAATTATATGTGTACTGCTAATACTCTTTAACAATATAAGAGAGTAGGTTCATTGACACTACTCAGTCTGCTGTGCTTCCCACAATCACCTCACAACTTTTCATTTGCTTAGCTTTCTTTGCAGCCTCTTTTGGAGGAATTCAACATGACAAAATTATATAAGCATTGTAATTATAACAATATACAGGAATAAATTTAATTTTTTAGAGCCTTCGCTAAAATTTTTAAAAATTTCTAGCAAAACATGTTTTTGAAAAATTGATAAAAGAATTGGTTTTTATGAATTCCAATAATTTTCAACATATTCTATAACTTGACAGTGAATATCTTTGTCAGCAGATGTCACAAATGCTGCAACATGAGAACAACTTCTTGAAATCTAAAAGAATGCTAATTTTAAGTATAACAGATACACATGCAAACAAGTAGAATTGGACAATTTCAAATAGCAGCTAGTTTAAATGCCTAGTTACAAGAAAGATCTGGAACATATTGAATTATTTTTAAAATATACAGTTCTTCTGAGAATAATTAAAAGCAGCGAATCTCCTAAATCTTTGTATTATTTTATATAAATTAATAATTCCTTTTATATAAATTTAGGAATAAAGATAAACCATGCTTTTAAATAAGTAAAGTAATAAATATCTTTAAAAATATTGTTGCATAAAATATTTGTTTAAATTGAAAATTCATCGCATGTAAGCTAAACACAATTGAAACAAATAAAATAATTAATACCATATTAATCTTGATATACGTCTAATAGTAATACTGAAATGTATTTTCACAAACAGCCAGTGTACATAGAATATTAGTTAATATGAAAGTTTTTGATTACGAGAATTCCCTTATAGCGCGAAAGAGTATTTTTTCCTTGACAAGTGTATATATATTATGGTAACACATTGTTATCGATCATAAGTTCATAATTTAATTATCATTTTGTGACGTCTCTCGCGTCCTTCTGCTAACATAACTCCTAAGTTCTTTGACGGCCACGATTAATGGCAAAACCTTTCCAACCCAATACCAAGAAGATAAACAGATCAAATATATAAATGAGATATACTTTAAAAGGATAGAAGCTTTGATGATAAGGAGCGGCAAGTTTAGAGATAACTTAGTGTGGAATCATTCGTATCAAGAGTTAGATGTCTTATATCTCTGAAAGAAAGATACGTTCATTATAAAGAAGTTGGAATCTTCGCATATAAAGTTACATTATAGATATTACTCAATCACTGAAGGAAGGAGATCTGCAAAGGTAATTTTTTTGATAGGAAGTTAGATGAATCGTTTTATTTATTATAATTAAGATAAATGATCTAGTTTCGTGATCTGACTTGAATAAAAAAGGGTTTTAAATTTGGGGGTTTAAATCTCACTTTAAGAAAGTTGTCAATTTAGAATTAAGTAATATAGGTTATTCTTAATAAAAGTTGTATTAAGAACCCAATATGTCTCATCATTTTGATAATCCCACACCTCTAGCTTACGCGGATCCGGATAGACATAGTCATCACAGGATGTCTATGTCGCAATTTTTTTGTAGGTAACTTTGAATTTTTCATTTCAATAAATATACGTTATTAATCTTTCATTATTATACAAGAATTTCTTCTTTTATGCCTTGAATAAATTTTTATTCCAAAGTCATTCCAACATATTAAAAGTAAAGGCAATAATATTTGTGCAAAAATGTAGTAATGCTTCCAAGCCATTGAATTCCCTTTTAGTGAAAGAGTATTTTTTCCTTAACAAGTGTATATATATTATGGTAACACATTGTTATCGATCATAAGTTCATAATTTAATTATCATTTTTTTGTAGGTAACTTTGAATTTTTCATTTCAATAAATATACATTATTAATCTTTCATTATTATACAAGAATTTCTTCTTTTATGCCTTAATAAATTTTTATTCCAAAGTCATTTCAACATATTAAAAGTAAAGGCAATAATATTTGTTCAAAAATGTAGTAATGCTTCCAAGCCATTGAATTCCCTTTTAGTGAAAGAGTATTTTTCCTTAACAAGTATATATATATTATGGTAACATTGTTATCGATCATAAGTTCATAATTTAATTCTCATTTTTGTAGGTAACTTTGAATTTTTCCTTTCAATAAATATACATTATTATACAAGTATTTCTTCTTTTATGCCTTGAATAAATTTTTATTGCCTAAGTGATTCCAACATATTAAAAGTAAAGGTAATAATATTTGTTTTATAATGTAGTAATGATTGCAAACCATTGAAAAAATATATGCAAATTAAGAAAACTCATCTTTTGATTTATAACTTTTTAAAAATTTTCGTTTATAATTTATGGTTATTGTTATGCAATATTAAGCGAAAATATCATTAGAAAAGGTGTAATCTTTTTCAGAAATTCATTTTAATTATCCTTTGTTTCAAATGTATTTTGTACTTATTGAATTACATATAAATTTTAAAAATAATAGTATATATAAAAGTATGAATTATCAATACCGTACTGATCCAAAATACAATTCAAACTTGTAGAAAACTCTTCAATTCTGAGTTAGCTAACATGAAAGCTTTTGATTAATTATTAAGATTTATCCTTTGATGAAAATAAATTTTATTTTTACAACACAATAAATTGCACATAAAATAGAAAAATTTTATTGAAATTTTTAATTCATACAATATATGAAGTTGAAACATTGTTCAAAGATTTCCATACAATCTAAACAACAACGAAAAATAATGAATAATGCTAAGAACTCGGATATCCTAATAATAATTTTGAAATAGATTTTCAAGTACAGCAAAAATGAAATTTTATATGAATATTAGAAAATAACAATTAAATCATGCTATTTTTTCTATTACCAAAAAAATTAGTAATAGAATGAATTTAGGGCCACAAATTTTACTGCGAAAGAATTTTTACCAAACACAAATAATTAAAAAAAAATTTCAAATTATTTCACTTTTCGTTTAATAACCAAGAAAGGAACAAAAAAATTCACATATATATTAATACAATTATTATAATAAATCTTATATGATAACGTAAATAATAAACAATAAAAAAATCCAATATGGCGCACGCAAGCTAATACTATTTACATTTCACTTGTTAAACCATTAGTCGCCAAAAAGGCGTTAAGCAAGCGATTATAACAACCTTGCTCTAAATGAGCTAAAAATTTAACAAGGTATTTTAGAAAAGATACTGAAATAAATAATATAAAATCCTAAATCTGAAATCTACAAATGATCTTCTATCCATATAGTTAAAAAAAAGTTTCAAAAACTTGCATTAGAACTTTGAAAAACTCAGTTGAATTTTGATGTTTTCCCATAGATTAACATTACACCGGAAGTTCCGGTGGGTTCCACTCAAGGTTGTTGTTTACAAAGTAGAACTTGTCCGTACAAACTGCATTTTATTTAAAATAAAATACGATTTTTTTTTTAAATTTAAAAAACTCTTTTTGAAGAAATTTTTTTTCTAACATTTGAACATCTTTAACCAAATTTGAAATTTTATCAAAGTTTTACAAATAGAACAACAAGTACAATTAGCTTAATGTTTGTTTTGAATTCAATGGAAAACACGTTGTGACGTTCTCGCGCCTTTCTGATTAACATGACTTATGTTCTTTGAC
>BMAV01025347.1:0-42649 GCA_019973955.1 Trichonephila inaurata madagascariensis | reverse complement strand
AGGGATAAAAAATTTTTCCAATTTAAAAAATTGTTAAAACTGCTGATGAAAACACGAACAAACAGTTTATTTTCTTACACATAGAAATAATTCTAATTTTCTATAAACTTAATCTACGAGTAGCAAATTATTTAACGCTTTAAACAGAATAATCTCATTTTTATTTTTGTATTAAACAGTATAGCCATAAATGTTTGATTATTTATCAGGAGCAAAGATAAGATAGAAAAAACTTCTGGTAAAAAGAAATAGAATTTTTTATAAATTGTGGAAGTGTTTTTAACTAAAATTAATCTGATCCTCGATAAATTGAAAATCTT
The DNA here is from genome assembly GCA_019973955.1 of Trichonephila inaurata madagascariensis. Lineage (NCBI taxonomy): Eukaryota > Metazoa > Arthropoda > Arachnida > Araneae > Nephilidae > Trichonephila > Trichonephila inaurata. Next base: position 42,329 of record BMAV01025347.1, on the reverse strand, counting down.
CCAAAAAAACAATTTAACTATTAAAAATTTGGAATGTCATCATCAATCATGGTGTATTTTTTCTTAAAAATGGAATTTGAAATTTTTAAAGTTATAGGAAAAAGTAATTGTAAAATTCATTTCCATTCAAATGAAGAATGTACATACAGTAGGCGTGGGTTTGACCGTAACCTTCTGACCGGATTGTAAAGCCAATGAGCGTTATTAAAACATATTTTTATTTATGTTTAATAATTTTTTATGGGGTCGGCTTTATAAAGTTCAAATCATTAGAAGTCGGGAAAAAAGCGGGGGGAAGAAATTTTTTGAATTTTTTTAAATCTCCATCGTATACTCAAATAAAAAGTTATCCCTAAAATAGCAAAAAAGGGCCCCGTTTTTTTTTTTTTTTTTTGCGAAACTTTTGTTTTTTAAAATATCTTAATTTTTTAAAATTTATTGTAAAAATCGTATTTATTTGTTTCAAATATAATTTGATGGGAGGGATTTTCTTTAAACTTTTTTTCTTTGCATAAATATTAAAAAATTGGCAAACTTTAACTTCTATGAAGATATCTCCAAGTTGATTTTTAACCTTTAAATATGAAATACGATGTGAACAAACCTTTTATTTAAATCGCATGTACACTTATTAAACAGTTTCTTTTTTATCCATTCACTTAGCCAAATCTATTTAGAATACTTTTTTTAATACATAAAGTAATGTTGATAAGTTTCATTTATTGGCTTGCAAAAGTTTTCAAATTTTATGCCGTCAATTCCATAACAACGGTCTTTAAATATTTATCAAATTCACAGAGTGCGTCGAAATTTTTCTATGGTTAGAAATATTATTGATTTAATGGTGTGTGTGAAAAGGTGTTTCTTTCATCGCTATTATTATTATTTATCATTTTATGGCCCCATTCTGGTAGATAACATTTGTTTTTATAGATATAAAGCTAATAACGCTATTAAATATTGATTCTATACATTCAATTAAAATCTTTGATACTTTTTCACAAGCTTGTGAGGGCCTGATTTCTAATACAACTCTATTCATGAAGACAAAGGTTGTATTCATGTTCTTGTTCCATATATTCAACCTTGGGCTTTCATGAAAATCTTTAGATTTAGGAGACTTTAAATTAATTTTTTTTGCCTCTTTATTCCATTATTTAATCTTGACTTTTTTTCATTCCTCTCTCTCCTACACACAGACTGCAAAAACGCCGTGAAAGTCGATCGGAAAAAGATATAACTCTAATAGCTTGTATTAAATATTAATTCTATCATTCAATTAAAAATCTTTTAAATCTTTCACAAACGTGAACCTGATTTCATACAACTCTATTCATGAAGACAAGGCTGTATTCATGTTCTTGTTCATGTATTCAACCTTGGGCATTTCATGAAAATCTTTAGATTTGAGACTTTAAGTCAATTTTTTTTGCCTCTTTATTCCATTATTTAATCTTGACTTTTTTTTTTCATTCCTCTCTCTCCTACACACAGACTGCAAAAACGCCGTGAAAGTCGATCGGAAAAAGATATAACTCTAATAGCTTGTATTAAATATTAATTCTATCATTCAATTAAAAATCTTTTAAATCTTTCACAAACGTGAACCTGATTTCATGGCTCTATTCGCTGAAGACAAGGTTGTATTCATGTTCTTGTTCATGTATTCAACCTTGGGCATTTCATGAAAATCTTTAGATTTAGGACTTTAAGTCAATTTTTTTGCCTCTTTTATTCCATTGTTTAATCTTGACTTTTTTTTTCATTTCCTCTCCAACACACAGACTGCAGCTTTGCCGTGAAAGTCGATCGGAAAAAGAATATAACTCTAATAGCTTGTAAATAACCAAATTTCTATCATTCAATTAAAAGAATACCGTCTTTTTCACAGCTTGTGAACCTGATTTCATACAACTCTATTCATGAAGATAAGGCTGTATTCATGTTCTTGTTCATGTATTCAGCTTAGCAGGCATTTCATGAAATCTTTAGATTTGAGACTTTAAGTCAATTTTTTGCCTCTTTATTCCATTATTTAATCTTGACTTTTTTTTTTCATTCCTCTCTCTCCTACACACAGACTGCAAAAACGCCGTGAAAGTCGATCGGAAAAAGATATAACTCAAATAGCTTGTATTAAATATTAATTCTATCATTCAATTAAAAATCTTTTAAATCTTCCACAAGCGTAGACACCTGATTTCATACAACTCTATTCATGAAGACAAGGCTGTATTCATGTTCTTGTTCATGTATTCAGCCTTGGGCATTTCATGAAAATCTTTAGATTTGAGACTTTAAGTCAATTTTGCCTCTTTATTCCGTGACTACAATCTTGACTTTTTTTTTTCAAATTCCTCTCTCTCCTACACACGGGCTGCAAAAACGCCAATCCAAAGTCCGCGATCGGAAAAAGCACGAAAATTGGATGTAACTTTGCCTTGATGGGCAAACATGGTCGTTTGCCAGACAGCATTTTGGGAGCGGCGGACATGCTGCCGGTTCAGGGTAGATTGGGCGAGGTTGAAACGTTTTGGGAAGGCAGGTATATAACATGGCGTAAAACGCCTTATACTTCTTAGGGTGGACACTCTCCATATGGCAAATTCATTTAATTCCAAAAAGTTTGTTGCCACTTTGAAGGTGAACTTGGGCAGAGGACTGAACAACAAATGCTGCAAACACATTTTGGGACTAAAAGAAATTTGTTCGCATTTTTGTGTTTATCACTTTTCTCACGAAGAAGAAAAAGGCACACTTAATCTCTTGGAAAGGTGAGTGTTTTCTTGGAGACATAAGAATTTAGAAGGAACTGGGATGTGAACTGGACGATGAAGTTCAAGAATTCCATGAGTTCCATGTAGGTTGAAGATGTGGGTAGAAGCAAGAGAGGAGAAAATTTGAATCACAAGAGAAAAGTTCGATTTATATAGAAAATACACTTCGCTATTGGGAGGTTAATTTTTACGAAAAGAATCAATAAAAATAATCACTTGGTTTCAGGAAAAAAGTTCATAATATAGAGAGGTTCGTAATAGGGAAGTTCGGCCTGTATTATACAAAGGTGTAACGCAAAAAACAGAGACTAACTGTGTAGCTTGAAAATAGAACGGAGTTGGTAAAAACTGTTTTGGTGACATCATCCCACACACCTCCTCTATCTATGTGGCCAGTTTCGCCTTAATCGATCACGCGAATTGAGAGTCATTGAATGAACACTTGCAACAGCGTTCTGCCATGGGAGGATCAGTGTGAAAGCTGCTAAATCTGCCCAAAGTCAGTGATTAAAGACCAAAACATAGCAAAAATTCGTGATATGAGTGGGTTCAGAGCTCAGACTGTTAATCCACACTACTATATTGAAGTACTAAAAAGATTTCGTAGAAAGAAACGTAGGGAAAAAGGCCAGAATTGGGGAGTGGATGAAACATTTATGCACATCTGTGTCAAAGCAGTTTCTGAGCAGCAAAAACATTATGAGGTATTCTCTTTTCTCACCTGATTTGGCGGCGTTTACCTTTTGGGACCTACAGTGAAAACTTTCTTAAAGGGAACTCATTTGACCTCAGTTGAAGAGGTTCAGGCAAAAACGGAAAATCTTCTAAAGGGACTTCCAAAAACCTCGTTCCAGAACTGTTACCAGCAATGGTAGCGACGAATGCAGACGTGTGTAAATGCTGAAGGGATCTACTTTGAAGGTGATACTGACACGGATAACTGATTTTGTAAGCATAATGAATTATTGGCCCAGTCTCGTATTTTTTGCTTCACACCTCGTCATTCATATGATTGCGTCACGCACGCAATCATATGAATGAAAACTCTAAACGAAACTGGTTAAAGAAAACTATATTTTGAAGACAAACATTCAAACTCCTAAACTCTATCAGAGGTTCGTTGGTTTGAAAATGTTTCTGAAATAAAGCTTTGCATTAAGTTTATGCGCAACGAGATATTCTCTCCAACTAGGGTTTTTTCCCATCCAGCCAAATTGGTACTTTGTGCTGGGACAACTCCACTCCTCAAGCGAACGTCACTATGAAATAGCATATAGTCAGTGAGATGGAAGTAGATAATAGTGGACAACCATGCCTCTCTAATTGCTGCCTGTGGATTCTTGTCAGCTTAACACCTTGGTATAATTCCTAAATTACAGTCCTTCATTAGAACGCATAACAAAAGATTTTTTCAGTTGGCAAATTTCAGAGGTACATCTCATTTTTCAAGTATTGGCGAATTCATTGCTATTATACACTCTTGTCTCTGCATCTCGCGTGCCAATTCCGAAGCAATAAAAGGTAGCATGAATATGGTTGTTGTCTTATTGAATGGCTTCTCAATCACTGCTGCGTTCGAGTCCCCCGAGAACATCTCAACCTCAACCAATATTACAATGAATTACAGCGACAAGATATCATTTTTAACATTTCTTTCACAAGGCAGGAATAAAACATGGTGTCTTATAATATGCTCTGTATTTAAAATCTATGATTAGGAATGCTGGAATTCATTTCTTTTTGCAAGAATCCATCACCAAACGTACAAGGTATTAATGCAATATCGTTTTATTAGGTGCGCACGTGAAGCGGGCATTTCTCCTCTTCGTGCTCCGACTAGACTCAGTATCGAAATAAGGCTGATGATGAAGTCGAAGCTTCCGATAATCGAAAGCTGTTTGAGTACACTGTGATATGATCGATCTTTATCGACAATATCGTTGTAGCTCCAGCGTAGTTAGAGTGTGGGATTCTCAAAGAACAGAAGAGACATTTTAAAATTCATATCGCCGAAGCTTTTCGAAATTTAAAAGAGTTTAACTTAAATTACTTATATATTGAACAAACTTATAATAGGTTGAGAATAAGCCAAACATGGCCATGCTTAAAACAGATCGCGCAGATGGTTGCCTCAAGCCGTTATATTATCTGCTCGATCCTATTAATGTTTGAATTCAGGAAATAATCTTGCAGCGTTTAAGCTTCAGGTTCCGCGACACTTTTCCAGATCCGGCTGAGCTGAGGCTCGTGTGCGTAGTATTGCACCTTGTAGTAATAGCTAGTTTCCGTGATTCCTTGGGTAGGCCGTCAATTACACTTCTACCTTTCACCAAGACTGAACTTTCCTCAAATTACTTACATGCACACTGAAAACTGTCCTTTTTAAAGGCTATCTTATTTGCATCCTACACTTACGCTGGTTTCGCTTCTTCGATTTGGGTTGCTTAAAAGGGTTTTTATTATTTAATCTTGTGATCCAAAAGAACACAAGGGTTAGTATTTAGAAAGGACATTGCGCTATCACGGCTACCTCAAAGCAAAATTAATGATTTATTCAGGGTCCTACCTGACCCACTGAAATTCACGTGCTAATTACTGTTACTGCTTAAATAATACTCATTTCTAGAGTTTTATTTGAGTTTAACGCGGTCCTCGTTTGCTCTTAGAATTTGAAATATTTAAAACAAGCTTTAATTTTCATTATTCATCATAGAATTAGGGCAATATTCCTCCTTAGTTTGAACTCTTGACCGGAGCACAAAATTTTTATATTCACTTGAACCACATTAACAGTTTTGCATTTTAAATCATGGCTCATTATCACTTGTGGGTATACCTCATCTGAGCGGGGGCCGGGGAAAACACTTGACTTAAGGTGGGAAATATAGAAGCAGAGTCCATATACATATAGCAACTCTACTTAAACACTACTTGAAACTACTATACAATTTTATCTTCATTTGATGTTCCATCCATTTTAGTATACAAAAGGCAGGGACTGGGTTTCTTCTCAGTTGAGGATAGAATTTGGGGTCAATACCCTGAAATCAAAAAGCTGCTAGAGATTACTTGGAAAATCCTATACTCACGCCATACAGTATGGAAACTTTAATTTTTATGCGACATATATCATTTTCAATTACAAAAAACTTGGCCATCCACCGCATCTGGTTTAAGTGAAGCTACAATGAGTTGCACCGCTATTAATGTTATTGTTAGTGACTGAGGCTGTAGCGTCTTCCCTGGGCCAGGTGCATATGTACGAGGAACCTGATACAACGGCATATATGCCCACTATACAATTGCAAAACATTTTTCAAAAATATTCAAACAAATAACCAAAGGAATTGTCATCTCAGCAGTCGCTAGAAGTAAACTTCAAGTACATAATTGTTGTTTATCATCAATCTAGAGAGAAAAAAAAAAAAATTTTACAAATTAGGTTTCAAAATATACACTCGTATACGTGTCAACTTTGCTTGGATTTATAATTTTTAATACCGCTAGGGACTGACTTCTTTGATAATTCTCCAACCCTTGATTTGGAAAGACATAAAAAATAAGAAACAACTGGCCTGGTGTTTTTTAAAGGCTTGTCTCCCACCAGACTTACATGGACAAGGTGCTATCACTGTTCTTCCTGTATAAGTACCACTCAGTTTGCTCCATAGTTCATATCATTTGCCTGATGTAGGGTTTTGTAGTTTTGCCTCTTCTAAACTATTCCAGCGGCTGATATTACTCTGACAGCCGGTCAGGGACTCCTGATCTTTTAACTTTTGCATGGGTCTCAGGTTGTCTTCGCTTCTACGGAACTTGGCCATCCATCCGGTTCTTCTTCCACTACTTATATAAATATTTTTGATGACCAATGATTATTTACTGTATTTATTAAGATTACGCACTTTCGTAATTCCACTTGACCTGATCCATGCGACCATTTATCACTTTATCTGGACGCTTTCTTTTAGTTTCAAATTACTGTACTGGAAATGGGAGACTAGGCGGTAGATCGATAAGTAGTCGCGCTTATCGAGCTCCTCCAGGTGTTTACCTCCGTTTCGCTTTGACTTGAGATTTATCGCAATACAACTCACTTTACGCAGAATCCACTTTCATCGTTTGCGGCAGGTTTGGTCTTTGATGTACGTTTCCGACTATTCAGAACTTCTGAAGCGTGAACTGACCAACATGCGGCGACACCGTTTCTTCAACTCGATGCGACACCATGTCGATATATTCTTTACATTATCAACGTGACGGTTAACCTTTTCCTGACCTCATATTTCGTATTATTATTTCTTCACTTCTTTCTATGGACCTTCCGTTTTGCTTTGAATTTGTGCATATCTTATTGGCTGCTGGGCAGGGAATTGTCGAGCGGACTGATCCATCACCTTAATTTGCTTACGTCACTTATAAGTCTATTCCGCCAATATTTTCCATCTTTCGCTTGGTTTTCGTTTTAGTCTAGTTTTATAGCGACATTTCTAAAAATATTTCTTACTGCAAGTTCAGTTTACCAGTCCCCGAGCATTTACTAATTTTGAAATAGGGTGAAATCAGCACCGACCCAAAATAAATTCCACGGGGTTTTCCGTCGTTTTTCATTCCACTTTCACGTACGAATAGCGTAAGTAAACTGCTAAATTTGGTCCAAAGTATCGTGTTAATTTGGAGTCCGTTTAACTCATTTGAAATCATTTTACACTAGATCGCGTTCTCAGTCTGTTCCATTTGCTTGCGACTTCAACAGTCTTTACATGCGCTTATTCACCTAAATCTTTCCGCCAATGTTCAAATTTCGGATATAAAATGGGGACCGTTGCTCTTAATGCATTTTATTTGGAGATCCAAGCACGATAAGTATCAAAAAGTATCCGCAGGGCCGTTTTAGAGGTATGATTTAGAACCATTTTGAAATTATGAAATTACTAAAACATATCGATTTAAATTCACTCTCGATACTAGGATGCAATTTCATCAATCCGCAATAAATATATCTGTTTGGATGAGTAGCCACAATCGGTTTAATCGATAGCGGTAACGCGTTTTATAATTATTAACTTGGCACGCCATATGGCGTGAGGAGACATGATCATGGAAATTTTTCTCATATGCGGGAAACCAAGCAAACGTCCCGATTTTACATGATAAGTTTTAAATCTGCTAAATGACCTACGATTGAAGCATGTCTGAGTAGGGGTGCCAGGTGCGTCGTGTCTAGAAGACTTTGGAATGTATACGTTTTACTAACGACGTTTCAAGTGTTTGCATAAAACAACAAACCTTCAATTAATGAGCCCAAATCGCGGATCCCATTCCTCCATATCTTCGCATTAACAGGTGCATCTTCAGGATTTTCCTAAATATCTATAGTATAGTTTGAATTCCTGGGTCATTCTTTTGCTCTATTTAACTTTATTCACTCGCGAAATGGCGCTAGAAAATCTCTGATTATTTGTCAATTTAACTTTCTCCCATTATGCTTCAATGGGACTTGGAGATAAAATCGCCACCATTTGGGTACCAGGTCTATGTTTCCATTCTATTAGAATTTCACTTCATTTGAGTGCCCATCTGATCATCCTAATCGACAAATTTTTTTCCGCGTTAAGCTTGATGGTAAAACCAGCGTGATCTGTAACATTAAAGGTGGCGTAACTCCTAAATATGTTCGGAATTTGTTCAACTGCCCCATACCCTGCGGGCAATTCTCTTTTAGTTTTCACGTATAATTCCTCTCCGTTGTTCAGAGTGCGTGGAAGTAAATATAACTGGTCTTTGTTTTCTTGGTGAAATGCGCTCCACAAAACCCTGAAGCCAGACGCTGGCATCTGGCAAGCCAGTCCAGGGCTTTTGGCTCCGGCAATTTAAGCTGGCCGTATTTGTTGCTTGGCCGCGCCAGCGCATCAGTAGCTTCTGCGCATCAGTGGGCGGACCAAGACGATTTTTTAAGAATTTTTCGTTTAAAGATTATAAAGGGGCTCCACAAGGAATCAGCATAATTTTTAATAAGTACAAAGCGTACCACTGGGACGTACCCAAAAACTTGGACACCTCCTTTGGGGTTCCGTGGGGTTTCTGCCACCTGTCTCTTTCTTTGTATATCGAGGTTTACAGTTCTTCCTTACCAATGATAAATCCTAAAATAGCTTCAATTCATTGCACCCAAATTTGCATTTTGTCCTTGACACAGTATACGTCTGCATCTTGCAGCAGCAGAAAGAAATACTCGCCAAATTAACTCGCATGGTGAACGATGGAGACGCAATATTACGTCGTCCGCGCAAAGCACTTTCTAAACTTCCCTCAGGTTTGATTCAGGTGTTTTATTTAGAAATTGGGGCCGCTACTGGCGGGCATACGCGAGAATGCAAAGTGCCACTTTTACTGGAATGAGGTCTTAACAATATGCCCACGCAAATCCTATGTAACCAGGTTATCCATTTGTGCTATTATTTTCTAGCACATAACACAACCGGTGGGCGTTCAGGGTTCAGTTGGAACGTGGTTTTCTTTCTTATTATTTTTTAATATGATAATCTATTATCGCTTGTTTTGCGAATGTAGTAGGCCTGGAAACTACTGGTGCGGACTATCTCAGCATAAATTTCATAGGGTATAAAACGCGAAGGTAGACACGGTTTGTCTGAGAACAATCGCCAAAACTACTAAACAAAAATTTTAGCGAATTCCTGTTTTGGTTATTTACTTCCAACTTTGCAATGTAGATCTATTTTGTGTTTCGTAGTGGCTTCAACTGTTTTGCCATACACTACTCTCTATTATCGCGATTGAAGATCACAAGCGATTTATCGATCAAGTCTAAACAAATCTTCATCCTTGCCAATCGCTCCCAAGAGAACACAGCAGGTAATTCCAAATCCGTCCAACACGCCGACAAAACAGAGTTTTTCCAGATTCCCTGAGTTCGAGGTGTTGTATTCTGATTCCTATATTTTTGACGTTTCGCTCCCTGTTAACAACGGTGCACAGGTTTGCCATTTTTTGCGTATAAAGAAAGGCCATTTTTTATATATTTCTTCCGATATAAATGAGATTTCTCCACTCCGGGTGGCAATCCCATAGCGCTTTTCAAAAGAAAATGTTATTTGTAAGTGGAACGCGGTAGTTCACACGTTGATATACATATCGGAGGTTTTGGTGGTACGTATCCGCTGCGCCGATTTGGTACGCTTTATTTTAGACTTCGTTGCTTTCCGGCAATTCAGAAATCCCGTCCCCTTTGCATACTGGCGCAAACTGAAATTACTCACGAACCCTTATTTCAGGTCCCTCATTTAGAGGTATCATTTCGATCTTCTTTAAAATTGGTATCCCCTTTGTTCGAATCTGATCATCATTTACAGAAATCTATTCCTACTTTCTCAAGGCCGCCTTAGCACGGCCATTCTCATAAGGTACCTCCTGAGAATGTTCTGCCATTATTTGATTACACCCAAGTTCAGAATTTCTCCAGTTTCTGCGATTCATCATTAAAATTAAAGACATCTAGCGTTTGATAAATCTTTCCGTTATCACTATTCTGCGAGATTTACGTTTGGTTGTAGAAATACACCTATTTCGATTTACTTCAAGATTTCTAAAGTTTGTACCATGTTCTTGTGGTTTTCGGACTCCACACTGAGTCACTGGACTTTCCTGGTTTCGGAATAACAAAATATGATCAGCCAAATCCGCACAGGTCTGGGTTCTAAACTTTTACTTCCTTGTTTTATTAAATCATGGCAAAAATCTGTTAGTTCCTGATTTTAGCTTCCCTGCTGGGACGCAAGAAAAACCTCGCTTCGCTCTTTCTTATTATTTGGCGGGGAAACTTTCGATAATTTCTGCTTTAGATGCGCGAATTCCGTGGCGGTATCACCGCTGCTGCTGATCCGAATATTTGATACATCTTTGGGCACTTCTCCGGAGATGACTATCAAATAAGCACATGCTCACGTCGCTGGTATTCTAGTAATTTTTGTGAGTTGTCTATAGTATAAAGGGAATTCAGGTCACGTTCTCAAGGACCCAGGAAGAAACACACCATTTTCACCAGAAGTAAAATACCAGAAACCCCTTGAATTTTCCTAACCCAGAGTCGCTAAATTTAAAGCAGTTCGGGCGCCATTGGCGATATGGTGATCTTTTGTAGAGCCATATCATTAGGTTTTAGCAATAAGTTAGAAGGTGTGGGATTCATAAATGAAGGAACATTTTGGGGTGTATATGACTTTAGTAGGTTGCTTGGTACTTATATATTAGAACAGAAACTTATGAGAATAAGCCAAAACACGCTGTATTCAAAACAGATCACTGGGAGATTTTGATCCGCATCACAAATAATTCCTGTATCCGCCTACTCTCCGTCCTAATATTTTAATTCAGAGAAATAATTTTCCTACACTTGGGTTCCAAAGCACCGGGTTCAAACACTTCAGATGGCTGCTTAGGAGCTCGTGTGCGTAGTATCCATCTTATATTATTTATTTAGGTTTCCATTGATTCTTACTTGGGTAGGCAAAATCAAATTACACTTCTACGCACAGGCTGGAGCTTTATATAGAATTGGCGTAAGCACTTCAAAACTTCCATGTAATTTTTAAAGTCTATCTTTATTTGCATCTATACCTTTCGTTTCACTTCTTGGATTTGGAGGTTTGGAAAAAGATTTGCCATTAATCTTTTCAAGTCAAAAATTCCACAAGAGGTATAATGGTAAGAAAGGACGCGTGAGAGCCATCCACAACCCACTTACTATTTATTTAGCTTTCTTATGTACATTTCCTAAAAGCCTTCCATATTTGTTGCCACGAGGGAGATTTTCTTTTTTATAATTTGCTAGATGTTTGAATAAAAGGTGCTGACTAAATTCACCACCTAGTCCCGGTGGTCCAAGTAAACATCGTTTACCTTTAAAATTTGCTGTTCAAGATTACCTATTTTTAATTACTATTTGTGTATGGTTTGGTAAAATGGAGTACTTGGATGAAAGGGAATATATGCAGTAATTTTTTTTACAATACTTCGGTTGTATTTATTTAAATAGAAAATTCGGTTGTCCGTTTTTTGTAATAATATATGAAATGCATGAACGATTAAACAAGTTTGTTTAAATTTACCACAGCTTGGGGAAGTCGTTTACAGTGGTTTTCATTTTTACTAGAAACGAACTGTAATTTTGATAGCTGTTTTTTTTGGAAATATTATAGTTGTTATTTTAGAAATAAAAAGGTTTGATACACCACACACACACACACACACATAATCAATACAAAAATGATATACATGAATGCGTTTGATTTATATTCATCTATGAAGAGGAAGGGGGCTGCTTGAAAATTTCAGCTTAATTTACTGTTCCGGAGCAACATATTTCAAATATCTTTGCTTTGTATAACTTCCAAATGAAGGAAGTCTTTATAGTTAGCAAAAAATATTTTAGAAAAATAATGTACGGCGCATATTCATGAACAACTTCCTAAAACATATTCGAAGGAAGATTTGTGTACTTCAATTCACTTTGGTTTATTTACTGGAATACTTGTACGGTTTATTGATTGATTTAGCATGCATGTCGCATTACTAAACACTTAGAGGACTATTTGGATCTTTTATTTTGCACCAATTCAGAGGTATTAGATGCCGCTTGAACTCTGGCATCCCACTCTCCTACACTTCACTTTAACCTGAAGATTTTTTACCCCACTGATTCAATGTGCATCCTCTACCGACAGGACTTCGGTGCACTAGAGGGTTTTGAACCACAGCAGCCGCATCCGGTTTAGATCGCGTGCGATCATCCATCTAGTTTGTAGTCGCTGGTAGATTATTTGAAATATTCGGATTGATTGAAAACATTCAATCGCCCCCTTTGTCAATTATATCGACTGAAATTCTCAAGAACCCTTATTTCGGGGTCCCCTTTTTTAAATTATCATTTGATCTTTTTTTCAAAATTTGGGTACCCTTTCGTTGAATCTCCGATCATCATTTTTAAACTATTCCTACTCCAACCACTTTTTACTTTGACGGCCATTCTCATAAGTACCTCTAGAATCTTTTCCCCTTTTATTTGATCCACCCCCAAATTCAGAATTTCTCCAGTTTCGGATTATCATCAAAATTAGACATCCTATGCGCGTTTTGACTCCGTCTTTCCCACATTATCACTATTCTGCGAACCCCGAATTTTGAAAAAATAACCCCCCCAAAATTTCAAGATTTCAAAAAGTTGAATGTTTTGGGATTTCGGCCCTCCACATAGTCCGATTCTTTGAGTCAAAAAAAATGTGATCAACCAAATCCGCCTGCGAGATCCTGAGTTCAAATTTTTATGTATTTTATTAAATCAAACAAAATCTGTTGGTTCCTGTTTTTTTCCTGCTGGGAGGAAAACCTCGCTTCTAACTCTTCTTATTATTTATGGCGGGGAAAGCTTTCGATAATTTGTTTAGATGCGGAATTCCGTGGGGTATCCGCACTAACACGATCCAATATTTGATCCCATTTTGAGCCCTTCTCCGGAGATGACCTACAAATAAGACATGCTAAATCACTAGGTATTTCTAGTAATTTTATTTGATTGCACCTCAAGAAATTCAGTCACTTTCCCGGGCCCCGAAAAGCACTTTTAAAATACCAAACCCGCAATTTCCAACCCAGATCAAAAAATTTAAACGGTTGGCAGGATATGGCGATCTTCGCCATATCGTGGGGTTTCAGCGTGTTAGAGGGGGGGATTCTTTAAAGAAGAGACATTTTTGAATTTTAGACTTTTATTTAAAGTTTAACTAAATTACTTATATATTGAACAAACTTATTTAAGGGGAATAAACCAAAAACAGAGCCGTAACCAAAAAAAGAAACCCAAATTTTATCACTTATCTAAATAATTATATTATCCGCCTCTCAATCCTAATAATATTTTGAAAAAATTTTTTCCACCTTGAATTCCAAACCGGGTTAAACATTTCATCCTGTTTAGCTCGGGCTAGTATGCATCGGTTGGTTTTGGTTTTGTGATTTTTGGGGTCAAATTACACTTTACCTTTTTTTGAACTGAACTTTCTTAAATTGCCATCGCGCTTTTAAAACTTTTGTAATTTTAAAGTCACTTATTTATCTATACCTGTTTCACTTGGGTTTAGGGGTTTAAAAGATTTGCCATTAATCTTTTCCGTCAAAGAACACAGAGGTTATGTTAGAGAAAGGACGCGTGAGCCATCACAACACTTTATTTATTTAGCTTTCTTATGTACATTTCCTAAAGCCTTCCATGTTGTTGCTTAGAAGGAGAGATTTTTCTTTTTTATAATTCTTAGATGTTGAATAAGGTACTGACTAAATTCTACCCCCTGGTCGAGCGTGATCTAAAATGTTTATCGTTACACTTCATTATATTCAAGATTACTATTTTTTTTTAAATTACTATTTGTGTATGGTTGGTAAAATGGGTAAGCACATGGATGAAGATATATGCAGTAATTTTTTTTACAATACTTCAGTTGTAAAATTTATTTAAATGAAAATTAGGTTGTCCGTTTTTTTTCGTAATATTATAGCAAAATCACATGAACATTAAACAGGTTTGTTAAATTTTACAACTTGAAGTCGTTTACAGTCAGTTTAATTTTTATAAAAAACGAACTGTGTTTGATAGCTGTTTTTTGATATTATAGTTGTTATTTTGAAATAAGGTTTGATACACACACACACACACACACACATAATCAATACAAGCGTATGAATCACGTTTGATTTATAATTAATCTATGAAGGAAAAGGGGCTTTACTTGAAAATTTCAGCAATTTACAGGCCTGGAACAGCATATTTCAAATATTTCTTCCATATAACTTCAAATAAGAAAGGAAGTCTTATAGTTAGCAAAAAAATATTTCAGAAAAATAATGTTATTTTTATATTCTTGAACAACTTCTAAAACATATATTCGAAGGAAGATTTATTTCCCTTTAGGTCATACTTTGATTTATTACTAGATCACTATTTAGGGTTTATTGATTGATTGCTTGTCCATGTCGCATTACTAAACATGAGGACTATTTGGATCTTTTATTTTACACCAATTCGAAGTGAAGTAGATAACACTTGAACTCTGGCATCCCACTCTCCTACGCCACGCTAACCTGAAGATTTTTTACCCCCACTGATTCAATGTGCATCCCCTCTACACGACAGGACTTCAGTTGCACTAGGGTTTGAACCCACAACAGCCATCAGTTCGCGATCATGATCACCGATCATCCATCTAGTTTTGTAGTCATGATGGATGTTCAAAATATTCGGATTGATTGATTCGTTGTTTATTTACGTCGCATTCTAAAGAAGCACAAGGGCTATTGAGGACAGAACAATGTCATGCATCCATATCACTTACAACGCTTCCAGCGAGTAATAACACCTCTTTTTCCTATTTGTATTCTTTCCTTATGTTTTATGTGGTAAAAAAAAGTGCTAAATGAAAGTTCGAAACACTCACGCATATTCGATGTCCTCTACCGCATCCGAAAGGGGTTTCCAACACTGCATTCCTATGGGATTCCAAGGATATAGTCTAGATCAGGGGTGGGCAGACTTTGACATGGCACGGTCTACTTTTAATTTTTTCAAGGTGCTGCGGTCCACCTTGTAACGTAGGTGTGATTAGCAAAAAAAAAATTTCAATAATATTTGTATTATAACAATAATAAATACAGAATATGTATACTTACCTACATAACTACAGTAGAAAAACTTACTACTTTAAATGTTTGTTTATGTTTGAAGTAAAACGCAAAATACAAACATAATAATTATACCCATAAATTTAATAATATCAACTGATGCATTTTCAAACAATTCACAATACACCGGATAATAAATAATTTTCACTTAAAATTAGTTCTCGTAGCTATAGTCTCAGTAGAAGACTTCGTCTTGATATTATCTGCCCCAATCTTGAATACCTCAATATATAATTACTAACTGCTACTCTTGCACTGGATTTTAAGTGGTCTTCTGTGAAACGGGAATGATAAGTTGTCTTAATTATATTCGTTCAAAATATAGATTCACACAGATAGGTAGAGCGAAAGAATGATGTTAAATGAATTGCAGCTTTTTAAAAATTGGGATACTTTTTTTTTTACTTTATCTATTAGATTTCAAAAGTTATTCTTAACAAATTATTGCAGATTTTCTCGACACCGCAACGTAGAGAAGCGTGGTGACAATTGTGCACCCATTGACAAAACTGGAGTAGCAACACATCGTCTTTTTCAACGAATGCAAATTCTGCGTTCAGGCTCATGCTGGACGTATCCGAGTGGAAGGAATGGAGGAGATAACATTTAGGATTTGCTTACACTCGATATCGGCATACAGTCCTACACCTGGTGGTACACGGTATAAACACCTTTTATTTACGTCGTAAGTAATATGAATAGCATTCATTATTTTTCTCAGATTTTGAGATTTGAGATTTTGACCATTCCCTATCCCCGAGACCGCGGAAATGTCATTGTTGACTAAGATAACATAGCATTGCATGTTGCCGTTTTGTTATGACCTATCTCGACACAGAGAGTGTTTGACTATTACCCTGGCGAACAAGTTCTCCAGATCTCTCACACATTGAAAACATTTGTTCATGGGTTGTAGAGAGACTGGAGTGCTACCTCTATCTAACAACTGCGATTGATGTAGTGTGCCATAGACTTAAAGCAGCCTAAAAGGAGTATTAATTTCGGACCTTCTTTAATATATATATATTACACACACACACACACACACACATATATATATATATATATATACACTGATAGCCACAGAAATGCAACACCCTCAAGGAAGAATGCAAACCGTGTAAAATTTACATCATGCGTTGGTGGCAATGAAATATGCAAATCATTAGCATTATAGCGGCGCTGTGGCACATCACGGACGACCGTAGCGCCACCCGCAAGCGGTATATAACGGGAAGACAAATTGGAAGTTTAAAATGTATGGCAATTTTTTTCTTCGTAAGCTGTTTACCTATGCATCGAGCGTCTTTCGTCCAAGTTTCTGAATTCAACCAAGGAAGAATAGTAGCCTATAGGGATTGCGGATGCGAATTATCCTTCAGAGAAATCGGCCAACGAGTCGGATGAAACTAAACAACTGTGATGCGGATCTATCATCGCTGGATGTAGCAGGAAACGATGGACCGACGGGGCCGATCTCACCCACCTCGTTGTACCACTGCCCGGGATGACAGGCAGTTTGTACGCATGGCAGTGATAGATCGTTTAGCCACATCGCGAACCACAGCACAATAGATTCAGTCTGTTACGCATCCTTCAGTATCCACTGGTACCATTTGATGCCGTTTGCAGCACAGTGGAATGTCCGTAAGGCGTATATTGCTTCGTTTAACTCTTGAATGGAAACCCCAGGTGTTTGCGCCACCAATGGTACCGTGAACGGCGGACATGGACAAAAGAATGGAACGACATTGTGTTTACTGACGAATTCTGCTTCTGCCTACAACATCATGATGGTCGAATTCGAGATTGGAGGCACCATGGTGAGAGAATGCTAAACGGTTACGTTATGCATCGAAACACTGGTCCTGTACCCAGTATCATGGTTTGGAGGCGGAGGGTGTTAAAACCCCAATTCATCGTCCCTTGGCGTTGATTATTCACGCCAAATTGTTGTAACCCTCCCCTCCCCTTGTATTTATTAAAGCGCTTACACTCACTAGATGTGACATTCCCTTTGAAGCGAGAGGCTGGCACTATATCCAGCTCTGAACCAAATTAACAATTGATAATAATATTTATAGCTTATTAAAGTTTGTTTGTTTACTTAAATGGAAATATTATTTCTTCTGACTTCTATAAATGTTCGACAAACCTGCAAGATACCGAATTGTATTCATCGGGGTTATTGGATTTCACTGCCGCACCCCTTTAGTATGCGTTGCCGGTACACAAGAGCCAGGGCTACATCCCCGAGGTGTTGGAGCCTGTGGCCCTCGCATACATTCAGTGCTTCCCATCAGCCATATTCCAACAGGATAATGCATGACCACACGTGGCACGCAATGTTCAAGAGTTCTGTTGCTCTTGTTGTTGTTACTTATGCCGCCTGATCGACGGTAACATCAGATCAAGGCCCACGAAATTCATCGCGGCTAAGGGCTAGATTTTTACTCCTGTCATTAGCCTTAGCTTTGAGCACCATGCAGGTAACAGTACAATTTTTCTCGGTTCCACCCCAATTTTGAGGGAGAACACCCTGGGGTGGTCAGGGGACTCCCATCTCTCTTCCCCTTCCACCAACCTCAAGAGAGGACTTGCGGTTCAATGACTATTTAGAGTACCCCCATGCCACTAAGGCACTATTTATTTACAATCATTCATACCTTCTCCGGGATTCGATCCAAGGCCCTACGGCACCGTAGTCAGCGTCACTAACCATTATACCAAATGGTCGGCCTTAAGAGTTCTTCTTTACCCATCAGATTGAATTGCTTCCTTGGCCTGCTTGTTCTCGCGATCTATTCCAGTCGAAAACGTGTGGCCCATGCTTGTACAAGGCCTTCCCCGGGATTCTCAACCCGCTGCTACACCAGATCAACTTTGGCACTATGGGGAAGCCGCATAGACTGTTGTACCCCAAGGATACATCCAAAGCCTCTTTGATTCTATGCTGAGGCAGTGGTTATGCCAATAATGTGGCAGCGGCTCTAGCCAATAATGGCGGCTACACTAACTACCTCATCCACACGTCACAAGAGGCTGTAATTTTGATTTTTGTACATGTTATCATCCAAATAAATCTCGCTGTGATATCTCTGGTCCTTCTTGGTGTTGCATCTTGCTTGCCATATATATATCGCAGAACAATGATGAAATTAGGGCTTTCATCAAATCCCTAAGGGAGATTCACGCAAGATATTAAAACTACGTCTCTTTGAGGTCATTTCCCTGATGTGATTTGATAAAATCCCCGAACTGTTTTAGTGTAATGATGAAATGAACAAGTCAGTATTTGTAGAGCTCTGTTTTTGTGTCTCTTTCTTCATCCGTGCCAGGCAGCGCCGGGCTTCTGACGTGACGTACCAAAACAAAATGACCTTCATATCATCTTTTAGTTTTATTTAGTTATATTTTTGCATTATTATCTTTTGATTGATGCATCACTTTTGTATGCCTGAAAATTAGAAACTGGATAAAACTTCAATTGACTTCAAATATAAACCAAAAAATTAGGGAATTCGACTACGCTCTCTTTATAGTTAAAAAAAGCTTTTGGATAATAAAAAAGCTACTTTAAAAAGGAAAATAATAGCTAAAAAAAAGGTGTTACAAATGAAGCAGGATATTTCTGAAGTACTACATTATAGTATAATTTTTTTTAAAAAAATGTTTGAAATTCTACTACAAAAATTTTTTTAAAAAAATACCAGCTTTATTATATAATTATTTTGTTAATTAATTTCAAATAAATCATTTGTAATTCAATTATTGTTGTTGTATTAATTACTCTTCTTTTAATAATGCCCCTTATATACTAATTAAACACTTCTAAACTCTTGACAATATTATTTCATCATTTCACTGAAACAGGTTCGAGATTTGCTCAAATCAATTACTTTCCTTAGGGAAATCACCTTACAGAATTCTTAACATCTTGCGTGAATTGATCATTTTACTTAGAGATTTGATGAAATCCCTAATTTAATCATTTCCCTGAGACAAAAAAAAGAGAAAGAGTTAACTTGGCAGTAGCAAATAGGGGCACTATGGGCACATTTAGGCAAATACCCAAATTACATGTAATGGTTTTGATTCGGTACATTCGCACACTGCGGCCTTGGCAATGCTCAAGTATCATAGCGATTGTAGAATTTGTTTGTGTTGTTGTGTGTGTGTGTGTGTGTGTGTGTGTGTGTGTGGTGGTGCGTGTGTGTGTGTGTGTGTGTGTGTGTGTGTGTGTGTGTGTGTGTGTGTGTGTGTGTGTGTGTGTGTGTGTGTGTGTGTGTGTGTGTGTGTGTGTGTGTGTGTGTGTGTGTGTGTGTGTGTGTGTGTGTAACGGTCCTGACCCTTTAGGACTTCACATAAAAAGTAACTTTTAATTACCCGCATAACAGGATATAATCATAATTTTAATAATAATCTGGACCAATCAGAAGAGGCGTCTTCGGATGTCATGCGAGTTTTTGATCTTCCGGTCTGCATTTAGAATAAAAAGCCGAGATTTTCTGGAAAATTCACGACGTGCTTTGTATTTGTCACCATGTTCCGTTAACGTCTGCCGCTGCTGCTTATATATGCTATGTGTTTCGTTATGTATTCTCCAGATGTTTATTTGTGTCTAAATGTGAAATAAAAGGGGTGTATCCTGCTCCAAAATGATAACCCATCCATCCAACATCTTCTCCACTCTTTTCTGTTGAATGATCAACAGTTAATTACAAGAAATCATACAGAGACATACAGAGTTACATACAGAGAATCCCATACGAATGGAGGTTGGAAATGCCGTAGTTGCGAGACAGGATGCAAAGAGCAGAGAAAAAGAGCAGAAATAGCAACAGATTGAATCTGAAGAGAGCTTATTTGATAGACTTCACAGATGTATGTATAAAAAAGAGTGTAGTTTAATTTAAAAACTTAAGTCATTATCTTTTGAAACTGTCATCGAATTTTTGACCTCAAAACTTTTTCCTATCGTTCAGCTGCATTTTTACTCCGGATGAAAAAGATCACGTGAAAATGAACTGAACCGGACCAAGTGTATAAAAATTTTTCGTTCAAAATCATTTGCATTAATCTTTCAATTTATGAAAAATATTGATAAATAATAGTACGGTAAAATATAAAACAATTTACCTTTTTTACATCTTACTTTAAAAGCAGAGTTAATGTTCTTAAGAATACTTATTTTATTTATTTATTATATTGCTTGTATGCAGTTGACACTTGATTTTTCAAGAATATAAAGACCATTTTCAAAAATTCTATTTCCTTTCAATTTATTTGTTGCATATTAGAATTTTTTTAAAAAAAAGAAATATTTTTTTCACGTTTCAATTTTCAATTTATATTACGAAAATATTTTTATTTTTAAAAGTTGAATTAAATGCTCAGAACTTTTTCTCGTTTGATTTTATGAAAAGTTTGCAATTATTAGTTGAAAGAAAAGTATTTTTTCCCGAGAGAATCTTATTGTAAATAAGGAATATTTGATATCAAGCTTCTTTAGTTTTTTCTTTTAAAAAAGTTGGCAAGAAGAAAGCTATACACAATACATGTTTACTTCATTAAATTAAGGGACGACCAAAACCTGAAAAGACTGGATAAATAAATACAATAATTATTTTTATGCCTCTATTTTAGGATAAGTACTTAGCCATACCAAGGCAGATTAAAAATTGTGAAATAATTCAATTTGTTTCTTATGTATAAATTCCAAATTTATCTACATTATAAAGCGACACCCACTCATCACGAGATCTATAAGATCAACAGACTTGAAACTTGGCAGCCACATTTCTTTCATTGAGTAGAGATCCGCTGAGATCGGGTTTTGCAGAAATCGACCCCCAAGGAGTTGCGTCGGGATGGGGGGTATAGACAAAAATTCCTTTTTTTTCAACTATTAGACCTACAGACATGAAATTTGGCAAACTTGTTTCTTATGTTGAGTAAAGATCCGCTGAGAACGGATTTTTAGAAAATCGACCTCCAAGGAGAGTTACGAGGTATAATAGGTAAAGAAAATTCATGTGTGCTTTTGAACTATTAGACCAACATATTTGAAATTTGGTAAACATGTTTATTTTATTGAGTAGAGATCTGCTAAGAACAGTTTTTTGGAAATCAAACCGGTGTTGCAGGAGGTTACTGGAGCGTTATATATACATAAAAAAATTCCTGTTTTTGAACTATCGGGCCTTCAGACTTGAAATTTGGTATTAAAGTTTCTTTAGTTGAATGTAGATACGCTATGAAAGGGTTCTGTTAAAATCAGTACTTGATGGGATATATACGGGGGCGTTACAGACAAAAGTTCCTGTTTTTGAACTATTGGTCGTACAGACTTTGAATATGCTAAGCATGTGTGTGTCCCTTTTGTTGAGTAGAAATACAGTTAGAACGTGTTTTGTAAAAATCCAAACCCAAGGAGGCGTTGTAGACAAAAATTTCTGTTTTTTGGATAATTATACCTACAGATTTGAAATTCGGCAAACATGTTTTCTTTATTGAGCAGAGATCCGCTAGGAACAGGTTTTGTGGGAATGCTCAATACTTAGATTCTAAAGAACTAAACTATATTGAACAATGAAACAAAGTACATATTCAAAATTTTCGATCCCTAAAATCAAATCTCAAATATTTATTTAAAAATATTTCATTGCTTTATAAAAAATTGCTGGAAATATTTAATTTTATCCCCTTTATCATACACATAAAGGTAAAAAGCATTGCCAAAAAATATATGATATCTTAAAGTACTAAAAGTTTTTCGATTTCTGACAAATCGCGCCTCCGTGTACAACATTCTGTTACGTCAATTACAGCGAACTCTTCCCCAAAAAATCGTGAATACCTCAGGGAAGTGGGCCATTGTCAACATCAGTTCAATGCCACTCTATCGAAAGACCACACCATTACGTAATGTCGGCCATGTCAAGGAAAAACCTATTTGCTTATGCGCGATTCTTTTCACTTCTCAACATCCCAATGAAAAGGAAGTCAAAATGCGTCTGGAAAAGGAAATTGGAATGAAAGACAACAGAGAACTTTCGTATTAAAGGTGTAGAAAGGCTGGTTTAAAACAAGCTCATCTTCTTAATCAATAATATATGTAAACATTTTTTGTTTTTGTTTTATTTTTCTATTTGTCATATTTTTAATATGATCAGTCACTTCATTAAGGGTTCATTTAAATCTTAAAAGAAAAAGTAAACATCTAGAAATTCGATCGGCATTTAAGGTGCAAATTTTCATCGTAAATTATCAGATGTCTTAACTCAAATTTAGGCTCACTGTTTAGCACTTAATTATTAATACGAGCGATTTATTTCGTGTTATAATAATTTGAGTTATAATAATAAAACACATATTTTTTTTTTATTTTATAAAAACAGTGAGGACATTTAGTTCATTTTTCTAACGAATGGTTTTTATTGATTTTATATTTATTACTTAACGTGATAAATTTTAAGGTGAATCAAAAGATAAAATGGATTAAAAATTGGAAAATGGACATGAATCGTTCAATTATTTTCGTCAGTGTAATTATATACGAGGTACAACACCAAAAAAGAAAACGAAACTGAACCAATAAATCATTGTATTTACAGAATCAGTTCTCCGTGACATTATCACCTTCAAAGTAGTCCCCTTCAGCATTCCCACACTCCTGCATTCGAACCTGCCATTACTGGGTGACTGCGGTAGCCTAGTAAGGACTCGGTCCATTTCTTGCGGTCAAAGTAATGGACTTGTGGCTGCCGTGTCTTGAGTTCGAGCCTAGTACCCCTGGCGACCCGCAGTGCAGAAGGTACTGACCCACGTTAAATATGCCAATGTTCAAATGTCCTCCCGTAGGTGTGGTGTGGAAGTTAGGAGAGGGGGTGACAGCTAGGCGTCATCCTCGTCATTTTACCATAGTTAAATAACGAGGTCTGTCGCCCAAAGTCCTCATGTAGCTGAATAGTGCTGGGTCAATATTCACTCACGCTGGCATTGCTGGTAACAGCTTTGGATCGAGGTTTTTGGAAGGCCAGGAAACTCTCCACTTTTGGCTTCAACTGAGGTTCCTTTTAACTTTAGAAAATCAAAAAATCAGGTGATTAAGGTCACAGTAATGGTCAGAAAATTCCTGACAGATAGGGAACGGGTGTAATGTCGTGTTGCAACACCCTTCCACAACTGTGGCTTTTTTCCCCTAAATTTTTCACCAAGTCTTTTTAGTACTTGTAATGGCAATTAACAGTCGGATTGATTTGGACTTTTTTGGATCCTGGAGACTAAACAGTAAATACATATATAATACATTTACTGTCTTTCTTCATTTAACCATATGGGAAAGAAAGGGTACTTATCTGGAAGATGTTAATTCTGCAAAATTTCACATCAACCTCTACTAAATTTTTATACTTATTTGCTACCAATGTTCTTTTAACTTCTATCGACATTGTATTATGTACAACTTAACACTTACAAAAACGTCACAAAATAATTCTTATACAAATCAAATACTGCTCTAGTTAACAAAATTTTAACAACTGGATTTAAAGCAAACAACAAAAATGTACTTATTGTACATACACGTCATTGTAGAAAGAAAACATGACTACATTTGTAGGTACTTTATGAGTATACAAGATCCACAAAAATATCGAACACAGCTGGTAGCGGAAGCAACATTAATCCGGCTAGGCCAGGGGTCGGTAACCTGCGGCTCTTTGGATGTGAAGCTGCGGTTCTTTAGTTCCATACGCAAATATTATTTATTTTATCAACAAAAAAAAATTAAAAATCGTTCTAAATCGATTAACGAGTATTAGGTACCGTTTCCATCTCTCATCTACTTATACTCGCTTTTCACCACACCCCTCCCCCGTGACACACGTCGTCAGTCCGTCGGAAGCTCTCGAATGACGCCGTCGTCGGATGTTTCTATGTAGGTTTTAATTTGCTTTCGACTCAAGATCATTTGGCGTTTTCACCAGTGCTTTGGCTGTGTTTATTGTTTCAAGTAGAAGAGTTAAAAGTGAATTATCTTCTCTCAAAGGCATATATATAATAATAATAATAATAAAACCGAAGTAAAGCATAATAAGCATTATATTTTTAAAATACATATTATACATATTTTTTGCATAGTGAGTGAGTGAGTGAATGTTGGGTTTATTGGCGCAAGAGCCATTTTGGGCTAAACTGCGCCAAACATTCGTAAGATCATACAAAGTATAAAATCACTATAAAAATTTGATTAGATTTTAGTTTAAAACAAGTAAAATCTCAATTTAATGTAAAAGTCATTTTTAATGAGTTAAAAAAAAACTGATATTATATAGTGGAGAAAATCCCCACGAAATTCGATACTAATTGTATAAAATTACTTTCTACTTCTGGTAGGGGTTAAAAGTAGTGATCCTTTCCAATATTGTTTCCCGTCTTTTTCAACAAGATCAGGATGCGATTCAATTTCATCTTCCTCCACGTCATAAGTAATCATATTTTCTTCATCCATGGTATATTCTTCAGGGGCTGGTTTTCTTCGTCTATGTGGAGCCATCTTAATCTATTATTGCATCATTCATTTTTTTCAGTAATTCTTTTTTTTATTTTTCTTGCTCGAGCTTTTGATATTTTCTTGGCATCCTGTACTGTATTAGAATCAGAGGGTGGGTTGAAAAAATTTGGATCAAAGGGAAATTAGGAACATGTTTCCCAAAAACGGGGAACATATCATTGCTGGAAGGTGCGTCGTTGTAGGAATAGGGGGTTTGGGCCTAGTTAGTAGGTGGATGGAAAGAATTGGGGGGTTGAAGATGAGACTGAAAACTTTAAAGGGGATATTAATACATTTGGTCTTGGCTTGATAAAAATTCCCAAGTAATTTTAGGGGGGACTTTTTATTTTTTTTATATTTTCTCTGTTTTTTAGAATTATTTAAGAAAGGGGTTTGGGCAGTTGGGGGGGTAAGTTTAAATAACTGGGGGGCTATTATAATTTACTTTACTTCAAAAAGAAAATTTTTTTTATTTTTTTTTATTTCCTGTATCCTTTTCTTTTTTCCATTTCGGGCTAATTTTGAATCTGATGGAGGGGACGGGGGAAAATTTAAAAATTTCGGCTCCAGAGTACAACCGGGGAAAAAAATGCCCAACGGATCCCACATCTAGAGCATGTTAACGACCGCGGCAAAGGTTTGGTACCGAACCCGGCCTTTAAAAAAACCCGGGGGGTTTGGTAAATTTGGGGGTATTTTACAGTGAGGTAGACGGCTTTTTTTGTTGTCGGTAAATTTGGGCTATTGAAAGTTAAAAAATTTAAGGTTTTTTGGAATAAGTGTTGAGTCTTTTTTTGGATTCTTTTGACCCGAAAACACCCTGATTGGGGAATCCCCCAAAGATTTTCCTACAGATGGGCAAAAGGCGGGGTTTAAAAAACACCAAAGGAACGGGTTTTTTGGACTTATTGTTAAGGTTCATTAAAAAAGTTTTCGCGAGAAGAAAAAACTTTTAATGCTGACGTAGTTTTTATATATTTTAAATCCCCCATCGCAAACGTTTTAAATGACTTCGGTTTACCACCATTCCGAAAAAAGGGTTTAAGAATAGCAAAAGCCAATTTGTTTGACATCTCAAGTTTGTTAAAAAAATAAGTAGGTATCCGGAATTTCTTGAAATATCATTGACGTTGAGGTGGGTAATACAAGGCCTTTACCCACACATCATATTTGGGTCCAAAAATGAACGCAACTTGTCCTGGCGTGCTCCCCCCCACCAGAGGGCCAAAAAGGGTGTGCCGGTCATTGGCCCAGGCACGGCGCTTCCTGGAGTAAACCCCGAATATAATTCTACAGCATCAGGGGGGAGGATCCCAAAGGTTAAACCCGACACCCCTTATCTCTGCAGCATAACCCTACAGTGTTTTTCGGGAACCCGAAGAATACCACCACCGATTGACAAGAGCGGGTCACCCTGCCACCCATCTACAGTGATGCGGGGGTAAAAGGGAAACCAAAAGGGTCCCCGAAAACCATTTTCCTCCTTACGGGCGCCGCAACGGAAAACATGCGGGTCGGAAAACCAACGGTGTTAGTCGAAAACAAAATAAAACAATATAATCAAAGTATTTAAAGAAATATACGAAAAGCACAGACTAAATTAACGCAATACAAAATGTAAACCAAAATATGTTAATAAAAAATGTAAGTTTTCTCTAAAAAAAAATAATTGGAACTAGATATTATATAAAATATTTTTCTGTGGTCTGGACGTGAAAAGGAGAAATGGGATGACAAGAAAGAGGGTCGAAAATAGAGAAGAATCACTAGGGTACCCCGGCTTCGTGAAGCCCGTGTTTACCAAAGACAGTAAACCCTTGGGAAGAGGAAAAGATCACTAGGGCACCTCGGGATTGTGTGACACCCGTACTCACCTAAAGAAGGTGAGCCCCTTGAGGGGTAAAATTAGACAATTATTGCAAATAAGATATCTAACTACTTTTTTGAAGTCAATAATATTGTCAAAAAAGAAACAAACTACTACTGTTGGATATTACCCAGAAAATGTTTTTATTAAAATATATATTATATTTAATAAATTACAATAAGATCGATTTAAATAAAATCGTTTCAATAGCTACTGATGGAGCAAGAAGTATGACAGTAAAAAAATAAAGGGGTAACAAGGATTCTTCAGAGAAAAATAAACCACGAAATTCTTACGTCTCACTGCATAAAACACCAACAAGCTTTTTGTGCCCAAACATTTCCGGCCGAAATAGTTGAGGTCATGAATTTGGTAATCAAGATTGTTAACAGAATCTTGTCAAAAGCACTCTACCCCATAGTCAGTTTAAATAATTCTTAAGTGAAATAGAGTTTTTTTAAGTATTTCGACGTCCTTCTTCACAATAAAGTGCGATGGATTTCCAAAGGTAAGGTGTTGAAACGTTTTACTTTGTACTTGAATGAAATAAATACATCCCTCAAAGAAAAATGCATTAATCACCCTCAATTAGAGAATGACAAATGAATGCAAAAATTTTACTTTAAGGTGGACATCACAGTGAAATTAAATTAGCTGAATCTAAAACTGCAAGGAAAGGGAAACCTGTGGCCTATGTTCTAGTAGAAGTTTGGTTTGTTTCGAAGAAAAATTGATTCCTTTTATGGAAGATATTCAGAGCGGTAAATTACTCCATTATCAATTTCAAATCAATATCGCAATAAAATCAGTGAAACTGTTGACACGAATTACGTCAGCACAGTTATAAAAAAAATTAAAGACAAATTTGCTGACAGATTTGAGAAATTCAAAATCACTCTAGCATCCATAGTAAATCCTCACGACACAAATAGTAACGAAATCCAGATTGAGCCATTTGGAATTGATACTGGATCTCTAGAAATGCGATTGATCGATTTAAAAAGTAAAGCTTTGTAGAGTTGAAAATTTACAGAGTTAAAAAGCAAGTTGGAGGTCCAGAACTGTATTTACGTAGTGCAACAAAAGTTGACAGCTTTAAAAGAAATGCCGCGAGTTGAGACACTTACATTTGAGTCTTCCATATTGCTACAGTGAGGTGAAGAAGTTCACATTTGGAGTGCTGACATCTTCGGATCGACATATTCGTTCGAGTGAGCGTTCTCTTGCGAGAATATAATTAAAACTAAAGTGTTAAGAAGCCAACTAACAAATGAAAATTTAGAGAGGTGTTTGAAACTTAAAACAACAAGTTGTGAGCCAAATTTATCCAAACTTTCTAAAATAATACAAAGCAATAATACATTTGTTTGCTCAAATGTATAATATTCTTTTTTTTTTTTAAGTACAAGTTACATTGTTTAATAAAGTTTAAATTTTCTACTCTTGAATACCCATGAAAAGCCATCACTACCATTGAATTTGTTTGGTCAATTGTTTGTTATTGAAGTACAAGTTAGTGTTCTAAGTAAAGGTTTAATTCTTTAATTTTTTTTTTTACTTAAATGCACTCAGTAACAAAATAAATGATGCACCAAGAACGAGTGGTTCGATGAAGACAAAAATTGGTGGGTAGAAAGATTATGTACGGAATAGAAAATGATTAGAATTTCTGAAAAATTGAATGATTTATTTCAGAGTTACATAGTTACAAAGTAACGAGATCAATAAGGTGTTAACCTATCTCTAGTCGGGATGCAAGCTGCCACACAACGTGACATAGAGTGATAAAGCACCATGATGGTCTCCTACGGTATTTCTTGCCAAATTTTCTCGAATCATTGGGCAAGGTCATCAACAATCCCTGGTAGAGGCAGTCGCCTTCCCACCATATGCCAGACATGCTCTATTGAAAAGAGATCTGGCTGGCCAAGGAAGTGTTTGACAAGCTGTAAAATAGCTCATAGAAAAAGGTGCCGCATGTGGTCTGGCCTTATCTTCTGAAAAATGAAGCCAAGGTACTTCAAAAGAAAAGGTAGCAAAACAATTATCAGAATGTCGCCGATGCATTATTGGGCTGTAAGTATTCCTCTAATGATGTCCAAAAGGGTCCGGCTGTCAAAAGAAATGGCATCCCTGACCATAAATCCTGGTTGAGGGCCTTGAAAGCAGGATCGGCACGCTGCCTTGGGAGTCTCTTGACACGTCTTCGATGAACGTCAGGACACAGTTGGAAGCGAGATTCGTTGCTAAAAACTATACGTTCCCCGTTAGCATAATCTCAACCTTGTCGAGCCAAGCACCAAAGTAATCTGGCTTGACAGTGTGCAGGTGGCGTAACGGTTGGTACGAGCGTAAATTTTGCTCTAACAGAGGTCTGTGAATGGTCATGGTAGACACTCACGTGTGGGTCGAACATCTGATGGTTGATAATGATGAATCAGGCGCTGTGACAGTTGATCTGACAATCAATCTGTCCTTCCGATCTGTTGTGGCCCTATGTCGACCTATACCATTATGACGCTGAAATCTGCCACTGTCCAACCATTCTTGTCAGCATCTCCTAATGGCCACATCACTTCGACCCATATGACGAGCTATTCTCCGATTTGCCTAACCTGCCTATTTGAATCCAAAGATACGAACTCTTTCAAACTCGGATAGTTGCTTGTAATGAGCTCGAATCCTGCACCAGTCATTTTTTTCAGTCGTTGGAAGATATCCTAATTCGCAATGCAACAGAAATTTTTACATTCATCTAGAAAATCGCTTCTTAAGACAGCGGAGTGTGCAGTTCCGATGCGTAGCCCTGCCATTCATTCGTTGGCACCAAATTTTAATAATTTGCAAATTCGATAAAAATGTCGTCGCATACGAAATTTCATTAAAACGGGCAACTCCCTTTTTGTTGGTCGTTTTTTTGTTATAGAGTGTAATAAGTAATTATCTAATAATGATGACTTATAGAGAGCGTGACTTAGAGAGCGGTGGCGTCCTAGTCTCTCTGCAACCCATGACCAAATGTTTTTAATGGGTTAGAGATCCGGAGACTTTGTTCACCATAAATACAATAGAAAAATATGATATCGCCAAGGAATCCTTAAGAAGGTTCTAAGATCTATCCTGCTAGAAATTACCATGAGGCCATAAAGAGGACTTTTAGAGTAAAGATCGAACTAGTTCAAAAAAGAGTTCAGTTGAGATCAGAATTTGTTTGTGCGTCGACTGCAATAAGAAAAAGACATTATCTGGTTGAGTTCCTGTAACTGGAAATGTTTAGAAAACCATTTCTGGAATGTTGTAAGACTTTTTTATAACAAGTGTGTTTTGCACTATTTTAAATAATCTATTATAAAATTTATTTGTGTATACATGTCGATTGTGTCTCCGTATAGTTATCTGTTTGGATCATTAATAAATCTGTTATTATTCAAATATTGAAGTTGCCAGCTGCTTTTTTCCACTCAACTTAGCAACAATAAGAATTATTGCAGTTCAGAAGATTATAAATTTATTCCAAGGATGGATGGATTGAATTAATGAACTTTTACAACGTAAGAGATTTCTTAATTCAGACAATTTTCCTACTAGTTGCAAACGATATTTTAAGGTATCCGACTACGTTCAGAACCATGATTTTAAAAAAGCACAAAAAAGGGAAAATTTTTTCATAATTTTTAAAGTGTCCTCAGATTAGAATGCGAAATAAAAGTTTTAAACATTATGAAAAAAAATTTTTTAAATACAATTTTTTTGGAAAAAAAATTAATTTAAAAAACCTTTTTCCAAATTTTTCTCATTTTTAAAAAAAATGTTTCTTTTGGGTAATATTTTGCCTGTTTTCCCGTCAAACCCCCTCTGTAAAAAGGGCTCAACTATGATTTTTAAAAAATTCACATTTTTTTTTCAGAGTTACAACCCTTTGGGAAAATAATTATCGGCTTTTTTTTAAAAATTTCTCCTTCTTTTTTTCGTAAAACATGGATAAACCAATTTAAGTTTGGTCTAAAAAATTTTTAGTTAAAACCTTTTTAACAGAGGCCCGGAAGCTATTCGGGGCAAAATATTAATTCAATAGAAGCTTTTTTAAAAAAAAGGGAAAATTTTGGGAAAAAAAGGTTTATTCTAAAGTTAAATTTTCCCAAAAAATATTGTATTTAAATAACTTTTGTCATGTTCCTTAAAACAATTTTATACGTGTATTCTAATCTAAGTGACACTAAATATCATAAATATTATCCATTTGCACGCTTTTGAAAAATCACGGCTCCGAACGTAGTCGGATACCTTAAGTGCAATACATTTATCCATGTTTTTAATTGTCATATATTATTCTTATAGTGTTATACATACGAGTAAATATCTTCTTAAGAATAAATTTAATGATTGGAGTTATGCATTGGTATATTATCAATAAATTTTGAACCATAGTTAAATCGTTCCCGGGGAGGGGGGTTTTTGCCTAAAAGGGGTTTTCCCAATGTCTGGAACATATTTTAGGTCCCAAAGATTCCCCAATTTTAATGGGAAGTTATAATACATTTATCATACTCTACACATTTTAAAAATTTTAAAAAACATTCTAAAAATAATTATCTTTTTTGAAATTAAAAGTGTTGGGGAAAAAATTTTTAGCATTGGGTTAAAAAGATAGAGCACACGGGGAACAAATGGATTGATTTAAAATAGAACAAATTATGCTCTTTCTATATGATGGAGAAATTAATATATAATATTTATAAAAAGACTATTTTCTAATTAGAAAAGCATTCCAAGTTCTATTCTTCAATATTAAAAATCACCTTTATATAAATTAATTTAATTAATCATTAGCTGCACTGGTTCACACTCCGTTGTTAACAGTGTTACGAGGCCTTTCAAATGTAGAAAATTTCATAGACAGGTTCTTTCGGAGTAAATCGTAATTTACTTGTAACAGGAAATATTCACCGTATCATTTCACAGATTCAAAAATATCACCCGAATTTTGAGTACAGTAATCAACTTAACTTAAGGGGTCATATACCTTTCAAAATTTGAAAATCATTTTTATTATTTTTTTTTTCCCCCGACAAATTTTTCCCAAGTTTTTTAAAAAGGAAACCCACTTTAAGAGAAAATTTCCCATTTGGGAAGATTAAAAAAAAAGAGCAAAAAAAGGTCTTTTTAAATATTGTTTACATTTCGGCTCAGGGTGACGCTTTCATGTCGTTGGTGACAGCTGCGTTTCTCTTTTTCTAATATTTTCATTCTAATTTTTTATCAAATGCTTGAATCTAAGCCTCAAACATTATTATTATTTTTCCCTAAATTTTTAAATCCTTCTCCCATTTTATAAACTGCTGTTTTGTTTTGTAAAGTGTTTTGTGATTCTATACTCGCTCGTTTTCGTTTTCACACCGTATTTTTTATTCTAAAATAAGTTTTAGGAAAAATATTGTTTTTTAAAATTTTTTGAATGATAATTCGTTGAACCCCTTAAAACGACCATTTTAATTTTTAAAAAAGGGAAAGTTTACTGGTAAAAACCACAAATTCAAAAGCTTTTTACAGTTGTGGAAAAAACCAAACAACGGGTGCATCTGGAAAAAAAATTCAGTTGAAAGGGAATTTTATTCATTTTTTTTTTTGAACAGGTGACGGTTTTGAGGGCCCTTAGGTGTTTGAAAAAAACTATTATTTTTTCCATTAAAAACTTTCTTCTTGCAAAAAATTGGGGGAAATTTGAACTCACAGAAAAATTTTTAGAGGTTTTTTCTAGGTGTTTTCGATTGAATGCAAAAAATGTAAAAACTTATGTTCGTTTGGGAAAATTTAAAAAAGCTGGGGGAAAAAAAAAATTCCCGAAATAAACAGACGCTTTTTTGTACGCAATGAGGACAATTTGGGCAGGGGCCCCCCAGCAAATAACTTTCTGGGTTTTTATGGACTTTCCTCCTCCCGTTGCTTTTTAAAAATCCTATTATAATAATATTTTAAAAAAAACTGCAATTGTGTAGTAAAAAAAGTTGCAGAAACTTCAAGAAAGTGCAGCTTTAGAAGAGGGAACTTTTTCAAAATTTTTTCTGATATAATAGTTAGTGGAATGGAACGTGGAAAACCCGTGGCTATTCTTCTCGTGTTAATTTTGTGTGCTGTTATAGGGGGACAAAACAGGAAAAATGTATTGATGCGGAAGTGATGTCTTCTTTCTGTAAAGGGGTGGGATTCTTTGGGAAAAGAAAAAAAAGGGGGCCCCTGCACAAAAAATGGAAAATTCTTCACGTTAAAGAATGTTTGAAAAAAACCCCAATGGCTCAGCTGCCATGATGG
Organism: Trichonephila inaurata madagascariensis; assembly: GCA_019973955.1. Lineage (NCBI taxonomy): Eukaryota > Metazoa > Arthropoda > Arachnida > Araneae > Nephilidae > Trichonephila > Trichonephila inaurata. The sequence goes on along the minus strand of BMAV01025347.1, from coordinate 9,070 downwards.
ATATTGTGGGTTGATGATTGATTGATTGAATATTAACTCCCTGTTCAGCTACACGAGGGGTTCTGGTGACGGGCCACTAAATTTTTTAAACCATGGTCAAATTATGGAACTGTAAGGAAAGGTTCGTATGTTTCAACTTCCCAAAAATATCGTTCTGTGGGGAAAATACATCTTATATTTTGGGGGTGGCGATTCCAAAACGTTTACCTTTTAATTTCCCATCCCAAACCTTTTGGGGAAAATCACAGTTTCAAAAAAATTTAATGTGTTTTGGGCATGTTCAAAACGAATGGGAACTCGTTTTGTGCGAAAATTTAAAAAAAATGAGCTCCAAACTCGGTGATGGGAAAATCGGTTTGGGGAAAAGGGGAAAGGGTTTACCCACAGAATGATCGACTTTAAACTTTTATATGGAAATCAATCCGACAAAATAAAACATGCCTGTCGGGTATTAAAACTGTTTGGGCTGTATATTTCCATATAAAGTTCAAGTGACGAAAAAACAATTGCACAGTTTTTGTCCTGTAGGTCCCCAATTCGGTGTAAATATCAAAAACAAATATTTGAGGGGGAGTGTGGAAACTTTTAAAACAAAAAAATTGGGCCCTGGGGGGTTGGATGCAAAAAACCCTTTTTTAATGATCCTTTCCAACCTCAACTCCCACAAAAATGTCCAAGGGGGGAAAACCCAAAAAAAATAATGAATCCATTAACTTTCCCTTAAATATGGAAAAATGCCCAAAAAATTTTTGGTTGTGGTGGAAAAGATTGTTGTTTTCTAAAATAGGGGTCTTTTTGGTGGGAATCAAGGCAGACTGGTAAAACTCGCTTGGTCTGACTTTTGGTAAATTTGCGCAAAAAATTTTTTACATTGAGATTTAAAAAATTCAAAACTGCAGAGCGACTTTTTTAAACTCCGCACAAAAAGTGCGACGGGGTTAAAAAAATGCAATTTAAAATTTAAAAAAATTTAAATTAAAAGAGGGAACATCGTATGCATGTGGCGAATTTTAACATTTTAGAATCATAGTAATACACTGCATTCATATAAAAATTTTTTAATATTTATAGTAAGTACTTGTTAATTAAGATATTAATTGTTTTTTAAGTAATATTTATAAATTTGTTTTTATTTTTTAATTTTTTTTTTTGAAAAATAATCACTTTGTTGTATTTTGATTATTTTGTAGCTTTGATATCTTTTCGATTGCTTGTACTGCATTGGTAAAATATATTTTTTTTAGTTATAATAATTTTAATAAATTGAAGTTTATTGACTATAAAAACTTCACATTAGTTTTAATTTAAAATTTAGTTGTTTTTGGGTAACCAGAATAAAACGGGTTTTCCAATGGGACTTGACAATTTTGAATTTGGTTTGTGAACCACCTTTTCATAACATCGAACTGTCATTAGTTTATTCGTAGACATAACCTTTTCATCATGGTAAAATTACACGAACGAAAAACCTCTGCAAATCTTAAAATTTCACAAAAATTCGGGTGGGGGCCGCTACTTTGAACAACTCCGATTTCCGGTCGTAATTTCCAATAGACAGGCAGTAACAAGTTTAGTGAAAAGTTTGAGTCTACATATTCTTTTGGGGGAACGTTGCCGTGCCAGTGAGACTACGGGTTGTGGTCGAAGTGTCAAAAAAATATCGCTGCCTTTGGGAAACGCCCGTAAAAATGATCCAAATCGTAATTCCCGGCGTTCCCCAAAGTTGGGGCATCGCCAAGACCATTTTATGGGGGGTTTTGCGTAAAATCTTATTTTACACCCATACAAGATCAGGCTCACTCAGAATTGGGTGGACCTTTCGAAGCGACGTACGTGATTGGGCTCGGGAAAAAGATGCGCCAAGATGATCAATTTCATCCAAAACATCTTCGTGACGAACTCATTTCTGGCTCAATGGGTTTGTAAATAAACATGCGGTTTTTTGGGCGGTAAATCCGGCCCAATGAAAAACCACTTCACCCAAAAAAGATAACTTTTTTGGTGCTTTTTGCATCCGGCGGCGCCCCGGGGGCCATTTTTTTGTCGGATAGTGGTCGCCCGTTACTTGAATGGTGATCGTTATCGCGCCATGATTATCGATTATATTTGGCCCCGAATCAAATATATGGACTTGGACGGCATGTGGTTTCAACAGGACGTGCACAAGTCACACCCCGTTACAATCGATTTATTGAAGAACAAGGGTTTTATGAACGTGTTATCTCGAAATGGCCAGTCGATTGGCCGCCTCGTTCGTGCGATTTAGCGCCTCTGGGAATTTTTTTTGGGGCCCCTCAAGTCATTGGTCTATGCTAATAAGCCCACGACGTTGGAAGAGCTCAAAGGCAACATTGAACGCGAAATGCACCTTTTGGGCCCAAATGTGTGGCCGAGTCTTGGGAAATTTGGGGCAACGAATCGACCACTGCAAACGTCCCGCGGTGGCCAATAGGCGAAGTCGAGTTCCTTTTATTTTTGAATGTCTTCAACCCGATATATAATAAAGTTTTTTAAATATCCAAATGGCATTTTTTTTGAAAAAAATTGTCAATCCTTTTTGGAAAAACCCAGTATATATATAAAACTTGGTTTTAAAATTTTTTTTTTATTCAATTTTCTCAGCGTATTTTTCTCATTACGCGCATGATATTTTCAAAACCGTTCCCTGGAAAATGTAAAAATTTTTACTGGAGATTCTAACATATCTTACAAAATAACGAACCAGTTTGAATTTTTAATAAAAAAATTTAAAATTACAAAATAAAAAATAGCAAAAATTTTTTTTTTAATTTTATATTTAAAATTTTTAAAATTTTTATAGTTTACAAAAAATTTTTTAAATCGGTTTTTTTCATGCTTCGTCATTCAAAAAAGATAACACAATTTCCAACACTGAGAAAAAATTTCATCAAAAAATTTTGGGTAATTTTTTTATAAAGCTGCGGGGTAATTCATATCACTTGCGAAAAGAAAATCAAAATTTTTTTTTTTGTAATTATCTATTAAAATTTACCCCAAATTTAAAAAATGTTTTTTGCTGGATATTTTTTTAAGTAAAATAATACCCTATTTTTTTTATTCCTCCAAAATTTACATTCAGGTAACAATAATAAAAATTATAGAGTTTTAAAGAGCTCACTATTTTTAAAAAACCGATTTTTTAAAAGGTATGTGCCCCTTAATAAGTGGCGAAAAACCCTTTGGGGGCCCAAGGCCTACTGTGCCCAACTCAGTATAACGCGACCTTAGGCTCTGAGGTGCATGAGCAGATATTCCGGTCAGGTGGTCAGTCTGACGAGAAACCCCCAGTGCTAAGTTCCCAAGAAGGCTTGGTACTCGTTTATCGACTCACTGAAGGGATGAAAGGCTGAGTCAACCTTTCCCAGCCTTGAACCTGTGGTGTGTAAGCGAGCTGAGCTTCACACAATAATTTCTAATTTCGCATCCAACCGATGAAACACATAATCGCTGTCTAATCCGGCCATTCATAAGAACTTCTAAGATTTTCCGGCAAATTTAGTGACCAAACAACTCACTAAAAAACAATCTTTCCGGTCACAGTATCCTTTCAGCAGAGGAAAACACAATTACTAACAATTTTTAACCCTAACATTTATACATGTTTTTCCTTTGTTTTTCTAATTTAGACATTGTTTTCGCGTTTGTATACACACAATTGTTAGTAAAGGAAATTTTTTTTTAATTTGTAATGCCATTTGTATGAATTAGTTTTGATAAATTCCTGAATCTATAAATACTCTATTTTGAAAGAATACATTCTGTATATTACACAGTGAATTACTCTATAAAATATTTAAATAATTTATATAGAGTAATAATTTAAAATATTTGAAATATTTCCTAGGTTTTTTACAAGAAAATTCCTACTGAATTTTTTTATACGTTGCACGATTGTCAGTAATCCAATGCCAGTTGAAGAAAATTTAATTTATTCTTTTAGGTATTAATTAAATATTATCCATGGACTTTATATTGAAAAGAAAACACATTCAAAAGAAAATCCTTAAAACAGTAGATTCAAATGAAATTGGCTGGAAAAAAAACTCATTTTCGCTTAAGTGAAAAATTTGAATGGGAAAGATTTTCTTCTAGTACTTTTTTTCCCCCATTGTTTTTCATAACTGTTTTGAAAACCAATTTGTAGTAATACCAAAATGAGAGCCCGAAAATGTTTTGCTTTTTCTTCTAGCAAGAAAATACTCCTTTTTATATTTTATAGATATCTTGAGGGTATCGAACTTTAACAGCAAAAAAACGTACCATTTGATTATTATTATTAGTCTCTAATTTATTCTTTAAATTCAGTTCAGTGGAAGCTTAAAAAGAATTATTAAGTTATAATCCATATCCTTAAGGGATTTTTCTGTTATTTTATTGTTACTGATGGTTTATCAAAACATCATAGGCGAAAGTTTTTACTAAATCCAAAAGGAAAAAAATTGAAAAAATTGATCCTTTTGAATAATTTATTTTTTAAGTTTCTTATCATTTGTTCTGATATCAATATAATTTACTGCAGTCTGTGTACATGCAAATTATAATTTGGCAACTATGAACTTCGATTTTCATCTAAGCATGTAATAAAAAAAATTCTAATATTTAATCAGAACAGCAATAAATAATCACTACTCAATCAGATAATTATGTCAAACAGATAATCTGAAAGTATTTTCAATTGCAATTCAATTGTAATTCACTAAACTAAGCTAATTTGTTAAAGCACAAAAAGAAAAATCTCAGATGTCTAAAATAAAAACATTTCTATCGAAATCTGAGAAAATAATTTTGTATAGGTTACCACTTGAGATAGAACATGTTAGCGTATTAAAGTAAAATATCTTAAGGGTCTATGTAACTGAATTGAATAAAAAATTCTATTGGAAAAAATGTTATTAATATAAATTTAAGTAAAACAATCTTGTAGTAATCTAGGTATATATTCTGATAGCGAAAACATTTTAGTTAATTCGAGCTTTTAAATCAGTAGTTTCGAAATTTGGAATAAATAAATAATTGAAATAAGTACGAATGAGAATGTAACAAATAAAGAAAATTGTCCTGTATATCGTGAGCATTATTACAGAAAGAAATTACGGAGTAAGTGAGAGTTAGTTAGATTTACGTCGCACTATAAAACTGCACAAGAGCTATTGGCGACGGAGCTCATCATTTTGAACCGAGGTCAAGTGACGAGAACGACACCCACCCTCTCCTAACTTTCACACCACACCAACAGGAGGACGTTAGAGCTTCGACATTTTTAACATGCATCAGCCCTCTCTGCTCGGTGGATCTTCACAAAAGGGTTGCTAATTGCTGAAGACTTATTTCAATTGCCAGTAATATTTCGTTTCTGTCGTATTTTGAATTATTATTTATAGTCCCTTTTTGTTTTTTTAACCACATTCTGCAATCTAAATTAACATATTAATAATCCAAACTGCTTTCGTTCTAGGTGATCGAGAATTATTAAACCACATATTAAAGTGTAAAAAGTAGAAGGGTTCAAGTTTTAGAGTTTGTATGCCATAAAATCATATTGATCACTGAATTAGAAACTAAGACGCGCGTTTATACAGCACTGTCAAATAGCATATGCTCTCTCTCTCTCTATTTTTCCTATTTATTGAAAGTATACATTACACTGAAGGTAAACTGAATTATATATACAATTTGGGGGAAAATCGTTACACTAAATTGGTCAGGCGATACTATCTTTGCTTAGGGGTCTTCAGCTTCTTACGCCTTAGGGCTACATCAATAAATTCACAAATATCCGCGGGCCAGACATTTGTCAAAAAGAAGTTGATTCAGAAAATTTATACAAAAAAGGGTGATATTTTTATAAGACTACAATTGAGAGAGAGATTCTAAGGCACAGTGATGGCAAACCTATGACCCGTGGGTCAGGCACTGACCCACGCAAATTTTTTAACTGACGCATGATTACTAGGCAACCACTTGTTTTTTTACGCTGGTTTATTTAGATTTTCTAATTTGTGTGGATTCTATTTGTAATTTTTCAAGCACTGTGCATTGGCACAAAATCACTTTTAATGATGTCTAACTTTTAGTTTGATCATTACAGCTCCAAAGTTAAGCAAATGAAAACAACTGTACACTTGCCTCCGAAAGTCTGCGTACAGGAAGTCATCTTACGTGTTTGGGCTGTAATTACTATTAAAATCTCGCTTTAGAAAGTCAAAATACTTGTCAGCAATTCTTCAAAATTGCCTTATTCAAAAAATAGCAACAAAATTCACTTTAACGAGAAAAAACAAGAATGACCACTAAATAATCACCAAACATTCGCGCCAAAAGTCTGCGCACACTTACAAAATAGAGCTTTTAAAGACCTTTTATTGTAAAACAATTACTCTAAATCGGGTTTTTAAGTAATTATAAGCTTCTCTTACAATTTATTTAGGATTTGACATTTGAAAGCTTTTGTGGTCCCATGATAGGCAACAGAATAGAGATCGATATATTATTAACAGAAAAATCATCATAGGTCTTCAGAAAAGGGGGAAATTTTTAAAGCAATTATTGAAATTGTTAATAGGAGACCTACATTGATTCAAAAAGTGTTCATAAACTACAAATTAACTAAAATTTTCACGTCCAATCCAAGATCCGGCCGCCCGTCTGCTGTGTCACTTCGAGAATCTTGCTTTGTAATACGCTCTATAAAAATAAATCCAAGACTATAAGCTTCACAAATAACTAAAAGTGTTGCTGAAATGTTGCAAAAAGTGTGACTTTAATTACAATTCGAAGAAAACTGAAAAAGGTTGACTATCAAGCCCGAGTTGCACTCAAGAAGCCATTCATCCTTCCAATGAACAGAGATATGAGAATGACTTTTGCCAAAAAACACCTAAATAGGACACATATTTTTTAGAAAAATGTAATATATTCAATTGAAAGTTATTTTTGTAATTTAGCATCAAAAAGCACAAAAATATGACTGCAAAAATTCCTGGACAGGTCTTAAGAAAGAGAATCCTTTTTCGACTTTCTCAAACGTGGAAGAGGCATAATGTTTGGAGGTGTATTGCAAGCCTTTTGGATGGTAATCTAGAACGTATTGAATCCCAATGTACAAAATTCATTTTTTGATCTTATTGAAGTAAAATGTCAAGGCATATGCGAGAAATTTGCGGTGAGTAATGATTTTTACTTTCAGCGGCACAAAGGCACCAAGCAAATGGCTCACATTGTGAAGTTATTGTGAAGCCATGGCTGTTCTGACATGTCCCAAATCAATTCCGAAAGTCAACCTAGTCCCCAGACCTAAGCACAATACAGCATTTGTGGTATTTACTCTAGTGAGTAATCCCACATAATCAGGGAGAGCGTAATAACATCCAAGGAGATGTTCAAATCTGTCATAGTTGAAGAATGGAAAAAAAATATCCACAGATGAAGCAACTAAACTAGTTAAATCCTTGTCAAAGTATGTTCAGAGAGTTATAGAAAGAACAGAATAGCTTAAAAAGTATTAACAATTTTTTAGTTACAATCCATTATTGTAAAGGTTTTTTCTAGTGTACGCAAACTTTTGACGCACACGATTCGTGTCGTTCTCAAGTTATTAATATTTGTATTATTTTATATAATATTCAGATGATTGTTTCTTATACTATTTGATGTTACGACGAATTTACGTTCCTCTAACGATTGATACTTGATCAAAAGCTGATCGCTGTTTTCTACGAGACATAACTGATCGTTTTTTGAAAAAAACACAATTGCCGAACTTGAAATCGTCGAAATCTCCAAGCCTTAAATAGCGCTTTGATGTGGCGCCACATGCGCACGTGTTGTGTGTCTGCGCTGAAATTCTAATCATTTGCATATCTCACCTCCGCTAATGCATGTTGTAAATTTCATGTTATTTGCATGCTTCCTTCAGGGTGTTGCATTTACGGTGGCTAGCAGTGTACATAATGACTTAAATTATGCAGAAATTTATTCAATTGCATTAGATGAGAGTAATGATGTAAATCAGTGCACCGCAAACTTTTTCAATTCCTACTATTAGCTCGCACTCTCTATATATATTTATTTATTTATATATTTGTATATATATTTATTTATCTTGGTGGAATTTTCAATCGTTAATAAAATACATTTTAAAGCGCTGAATTGAGCTGAAATTTTATATACAGGATCATTTTGGATGACAATACAATAATTTAATTATAATTAATAAAAATTAATTTATTAAAACTAATTATTTAAAATTACAAATACAGCACGTTGGCGACTTAGCGACCATTTTGGCGACTTGTGTCAAAACTTTTGAAAAGGTTTTTTCTCACGTGTTAAAAACATTCAGTTGGGCTGAAATTAAAGGACACAATACGATACTTTAATGATAATTAAAAATTAATTACCACTTAATGTTATGATTCTGTCATATGTATATACATATTTATATTAATTGTAACTATTAAATAAAAAGTAGCTAAAATAAAAATTTTCTTTGTTGATCTAAGTAGGAATTGACTCTTAATTTTTTTTTTATATATATTATTTAGAATTTAAACTGCATTTGGAGCTAATGACCCAAACGATTTACCGAGAAACAAAACATTGCATAAAATTTCGGTGAAAAATCCAGGAAAGTTGATTCGCCAAAACAAGATTTTATTTAATGTATATTGGTTAATTGTAATCCATCTCAATCCTACAGACTACTGGCCAAGGTAGCCGAGTGGTATAGGTATCGAATCGTGGCATACCTTGTCACGAGTTCAAGCCCAGTACCACTAAACACCCGCCGTGTAGGGCAGCGATGCACGTTAAATCTGTCGAGAGCTGAAATCTCCCGTTGGTGTGGTAGTTAGAGGGTGCCAGCTCAGGTGTCGTCCACATCACTTGACCATGGTTCAAAATTACGTGGTCCGTCGCCAAAAGCCATCGTGTAGCTGAACAGTGCGACGTTAATATTCAATCAATCAACAGACTACTTGTGTCCTTTTTAGTCGCGGTTTTTGATGAATAACTTCCGAGTTTGTAAACATATTTAATATTCGTAAGCGAT
>BMAV01025345.1:224269-260377 GCA_019973955.1 Trichonephila inaurata madagascariensis | reverse complement strand
GGACGTTTCAGTTCTCGACAGATTTAACGTGCATCGCGGCCCTACACGGCGGGTCTTTAGTGGTACTGGGCTCGAACTCATCACATGCCTGCCATAATCCGATACCTTGACTACTGGGATACCACAGCTTTAAGAGAGAGAGAGAGAGAGAACAAAAAAGCATATATGGTTTAAAATAATGTTCATTTTCCCCAAATACTATGTGGTATCATAAAGTTCCTAAATAAGAGTTTTTGGCCACACAATGTGTGTGTGTGATATATATATATATATATATATAATTGAAACTATTTTTTTAAATTTTCGTAAGTAATGTGAATCTAATCTTGAATGGTTGTCGCTTGTTTGTACTAAACAAGTAATTAAACGCTGCAGGAATCCAAAGAGAAGAGGTCCACACAAAAGATCAACACATTAGCAACCTTTTCATAAGTTCCGTACCATATTTGAAAAGAGCCAGTTTGTATAATGAGAACTTACAATTTTTCTGTGCACTACGATTTTTTCCTGAACCAGGGTTTGAACCTTTGTCAGTTACTATTGAAATGTGATTTCAATTAAGTGTGATGTCCCACTGTTCTTCATTAGTCCAAGCATAACTATTAAGGAATCTGACTACTTGTGACAACATTTTTTTAAAAAAATGGAGATATGGAGATTTTTTGTAATTTTTAGATATATTTAGTACAGTTTAAGAAAAAAAAGTGGGTACAAATTGACAAAAAATTACATAAACGGCCCCGCTCTGCACAAATAGTAAATGAACAAATTCTCAACTTTTCAATCTTAATGTATTACTTTGCTATTCCTTTATGAAATATCCTTCAGGATAACAGATATTTTAATTTTTACAAAAACTAGAGCACTTTATCTTAGCTATTATATGAAATTTTTTAAAAAATTGTGATTATATTCACATAAAAAACTGTACATTTTGTAATAATACAGTGATTGATAAATCTGATGGATAAAGAATTTCTATACTGTTATACAGAACATACACACAAAATTTCAGCATATTATTTAAAAAACTTTTTGAGCAATCGTTGTCCCCGTTTGAGCTTTTCGAAGAAAATAAAAAATTCGAATAAAACGCATTTTAAAGTTTGACATTTTATGTAAAGTTATGGCATCTGCTTTTACTAAAACACTTGTAGGTTTTGTTCTATAGAATGGAAAATAAAAAACTTGGCATTTTTATAAAGCTGATAAAATTGTCTATAAAATAAAATCGTAAAAAAAATTGTCAGTTTTTTTAAAAAAAAAATCATGATTTTAGGGTAGTCGGATACCTTAAATGTAACATTAATAAGAATTAAGTCAACCTGCAATTCTTTGGAAAATTTGTACCATATTAATCATCGCTTTAATTTTATTTACTAGTTTATCTATTTTTGTTCGATGCGTCTTATAGACGAGTGCCTATTTGACCTCATGAAATTCTTAAGAATTTTATTTTGCTGGAGAACCTTCCTTTTGGTTGTGAAACGGCGTGTAATGAGTTCGAGCCCTAATGCCATTGAAAATCCTGAGATGCACGTAAATCTGTCGATACTCAAAGTCCTGCAAGGGTGTGGGGGAAAGTTGGGATTGCAATACCGGTATTTTGAGTCATTTGTACAATTTTGTAACACTGGTATTCACAAGTTTAAATACCGTTTTTTCCGTATTTACTAGAAATTTTTTTAAATTGCCTCAGCCATATGTTCAGGGCTCGCCAGCATAGCAAAAAAGTAAACGTTTTTTTTTTTTATGTTTCTCTAACGGGCGAAATCAATTAGACTGTGAATATAAAGTTGCATCGTACAATTAAGAGAAGTGATAAAATGTGTGAATCATCCAAGAAGGAGGGCCAAAACTATCCTATTACAGCTCAGATGTGACATTGCACATTCACAGGATCCGTAGCCCGATATTCGCATTTGTGAAAACAAGGTTGTAGTTGTGAAGAAAGTGCTTAATATTTCGATATTTTTTTAATTGACGAGTATTGATATTTACATTTTTTTGTGATTTAAATAAATAAGATATTCCTTTACTTTTTTGTGATTCTTTACATACTATTAGAATTTATAAATTACACATTATTTTTTGTGATATATATTTACACTCTCTAATAAATCTGGAAAATAAAAAAAGAAACACCTATGTTTTCTTTCTTCTTCTAAAATTTTTACTACCGGTATTAAAACCGGTATCCCGGTTTTAAGATCTAAAAAATACCGAAAACCGGTATTGACCTTTTGGTCCGATATTGCAATCTCTAGTGGGAAGTTAAGATAGCAGGCAGCTCAGATGCCATCTTCGTCACTTGACCGAAGTTTAAAATAACGAGGTCTATTGCTGGTAGTTGAAAAGTAAAACATGGGAATTCTGACACTCGTGAATAGATACGACTAATGCTTAACCCCTTAAGCGGTAGCTTTTTTTTTTTTACATAAAATGCTTAATAAATACACTTTTTTATTACTTGTAACTAAACACCATACTAATTTCCGCCTTCACCACAGAAAAAAAATTCCGGACGAAATGCATTTCAGTATCACAGACAAACTTCGTCACCTTTTCAAACTATAAGAATTTAAAGTAAGTGAAAATCAAAGAATGAATGAAAATATCCGTGCCCATGCGCTGCTCGGGCAAACAGCTCAAGTGTTTAAAGAACTTTTTTTTTAGAAGATAAGGAAACTTTTTGGGTTATAATAGAACTGTTTTTCTTAATAAATATTGTGATTTTTATTATGTATAACTAAGCTGCCTTTAATCAGTGGACGCTCTCGTATGTACACTGTGCCTTCTACAGATCATTCTCGCCCTAATAATTTATGAATGGAAAGAGCTATAGAGTCTTAAAAGTGGTGTCTAGGTGTAACAAAGTTGCCATGCGCTAAACAAAAAAAAAAAAAAAAAAACTGTTTACAACGCCACCGGTTACAGTTACACCATTCATAGTGTCCCTGAGCATTCCCAAATAAATATACATTTTACGCCTTCTATTTTCAACATTATCTTACAAAAAAGTGTCTTCTTTTTACTAAATCGATGATGCTGAAAAACATTGCAATTTTTTCATGTATCTCGTACTGTTTTTGAGATAAGAACGCTTTCAAAATTTATTCGCCTGATGATACTGAACGCAGTTCTTTTGTGTAGCGCATTGCAACTTTTTTTTTACTGAATATAGACATCACTTTTACGATTACAGCTCTTGACGTTCATAAATTATTGGGGTGACAATTGGCTTCAGAGGACACAAACACTGCACATACAATATGTATAATATATTATAAAATAATTTAATATGTACAAGTATATACATTTATAGATATGTATATATATACCTCTGTTTATAAATAAGTTTACCGTAATTTTGAAAAGAATCAAAGGCACCAGGGGTGTAGCTACTGCCGTATCAGTCGTATCAATGATGCGGGGCCTCTAAGTTATAAGGCCTCACCACACACACATGTAAGTAAATAAATCATAAAATGTTAAGGGGCCCCAAGAAGAGCCTTCAAGGAATTTCGATTCTGGGCCCACACAGATCAAGCTACTATAGTGATAGGTGCATAAATTGTTTTGCTTTGTTATATAATGATCATGATATTTTATGTATATAATGATCTGATAAATATGGGACATTATAGATAGTTATATATTCTGTTACAGCAGGCACCTTTTAATTTTCCAGAAGTTTCAGTTTTATATTTTATGAATAATTCTATTCAAGATTTGTTGCTCATGTAATGAACTTTTATTTTTAATTACATCAAAGCATCATGCATTCATAAACAGATTTTGATTGTGCAAAACGCTTATAGATTTTTCAAAAAGAAAAAAAAAACTACATTTATTGTTAAGAAATTAATCTCTCCCTTTCATCCTTGCTATTTTCTTGTATTAACTATCTTTAATAATATAAGTAAAAGAAAAGTAAAATCCTTTAAAAAGTAACTTTGATGAAACTTAAGTTATAAAAGGATTTAAAAAGTTGTACAATATATATAAATAGAATAATGCGGCATATACATTTTTTAACAATTTTTACGAGAAAAATGTTTTTCGACGATGTACTCCAATCACCACTTTGTGAAATTTTACGTCTTTTCATAGATTCATAAACAATAACTTACCTATTGTAAAACTTGCGATACAGAAAAGCATTAAAATTGCCCGAACTGAGGTTTGGAATAACGAATTCATTTTAGAAATCAATTTCATTCCAGTCGATTGCAACTTGAGAAAATGTCTCCCTCTACCCTTAAGTTCACGATCGACTTGGAATATTATTTGTGTTTAAGCATACGTTTTATATCTACTTTTCGTGACTTTAATTATAACTGACGCAATAAAAATAAATCGCATAGTCATTCTTCAAATTGCTATCAAATCTACTTCGTACTTCTCTTATCAGATTTAATTTGAATGGATTTCCATTCATAATGTCAAATCAATGGAAATTCATTCAAAATAAAAAGGAAAAAAAATCTATTTTGTGAAGTTTATATACGAATTGCTTCTGAAATGAAGTCATACTCCATCTTCGATATTTAGCATCTGAATTTTAAGGACCAAAAAAATAGATGAAAATATATACAAAAATTCTTCAAAATATTGAAAGCAAAAAATAAAAAATAAAAGTATTTATAGATAAAATACGTAATAGATATCGCATATACCCAGCCTCCCCCATTTTGGATTTTTTTTTGGCGATTAGTCATTTGGCGCAATATTGAGTTTACTGGTCGGCCACGTTATGCCTAATATATAACGCAAAATGATAATCTGAAAATTTAATTAAAAGTTAAGAAATAGGAAATTAAGATGAAAAACAAAGCTAAGTTCTTGAGAAATAAGAGCGTATAGGAAATGAAAATTAAAAAGTTAATGATAGGATTTTTTAAAACTCTTTAAAAAAGATTTTTCTTTTATGTAGTTAACATCGTGATAATCAATACTACAAAACGTTTTGATAATCATTCTCCTAGAAAATAGCAACTGAAGTATATATTGTGTATTTATAGCAATTTTTATGTATTAATCAATTAGATTAAAAAATATTAAAATAGGCATTAAATAATAAGCGTAATTAATTAGTTATTGTAACAAAGTCCTTTTTTCTAAAAATCTTGAAACTGGAAATAGGTTTTCCGGGAATGAAGATATCAGAGATGGAAATTCTAAGGTACCTCATCAGTATAATAAACGCATTATTTGGCGCCATTTTTGGCGAGAGGTTGGCGGTCGGGGCTTTGCGATACCTTAGCCTAAAACCTATTGCAATATTAGTTTTATGTAAGTGATTGATACGAGAGTATTATCTATATGCAACCTAGAACATTGAGAATAAAGTTCCATAATTTAACTATGCACACAGTTGACATAACATTACGTAACTCCAATGTGGTACCCTTTTTATTTGAGGAATAGTACGAAAAAACTTAGAAATCTGGAATGAATCTTTGCGACTTTCTTACGTAAAGTTCAAACCATAAATCCATCGCATACACTGGATGATTTGAAAATAACGTTTGGATGTGAGTAACAAAAATTGCATCAGATGAATTGTAAGAAACATTTAAGAGCTTAGAACCATATTTCACCACATACCGTTAGATGGAAATAATTTGTAAGTTTATGATTCATTCAACATTTTTATGAAACGCAGTAGTTTACTGAAGCGCTCTCCAAATTCGAATATTTCAATACATTTTTTATATTAGTCTATTTTGTGATGCTTTAATTGAACATGTATACTGCATATAAAAACTCGTTGTGATTATGTTTATAAGAATCTTTGGGATTTTTTACACCCTGTATGCCTTATATTTCTCTATTTAAAACAATTTTCAACGAACGTCTAATAGCTACTAGAGATACTCTGAAAAGTATATCTGTTGGTGCAAGTTCATACGCAACAAATCAGATAGCCAGAATGTTATTTGAGCATTCCATAATTTTTTACTGTGTCTTTTTATGTCATACCCCAATGCTTTAATTTAGTAACATGTTTGTAAGTAACAAGAATATTCATAACCCGGTTTTAATCTTTACAAATTTGACTTTTAGTGAGTAATTATTTTTGGTATAATAATGTATTTAGAGCTGTTCTATGTGTGTGTGGGTCCTTAACACTCTTAAACTGAGGAATATATTCTATTCTTTTTGTCTTTAAATCAGATTTTGATTTAGGAATCAAATTTAACAGATTTAAAATTCTCGAATATTAATTCTTATGTGTGTTTTAGTTGGTTAACAATATTTCTTAATAAATGAATCCTTTATGTTTATTTATGACATATATAAATACCAAAAACTGGCATAAAATCCAATTTTTTCTGCCTAATTTGTTCTTTTCTTTATTTATTCTTACCTTATTTATTCCATTATTCCTGATGTACTAATTTATTGAATTTATAAATTTCAGTAGTCATTTTGATTTCCCAAACATTACGGAACACACGGTATTGCTACATTTGTTTCATAAAATTTCCCGAGCTCGCAAGAAGTAAATTGAAGTTAATAGTTTTGAAAGTTTTTAGGCTTGGAATACCGGATGACCAATTAAACTTACCGAAGATATAGCTTTTTCGTAATTAATTAATTTTCAAAATGCAGTCAAATAAATTTTCCCTCAACATCTCAGAGAACACAACTCCGAAAACAAACATAATACATCTCTTTAATTTCATTGTATTCCTCAATACTTCTCTTTTTTTTGTGGAAGATTTCACATAGTAGTTACTATGACTATAGTCTTTATTATGTATTCTATGGTAAATACGTGGGGAAATCAAGTAATATTAAGTAAATTACAATCAAGTAACATTAACATTTTTTAAAAATTAGAGTGAATGGAATAAAGAGGGCTTGTTCTTAAAAAATGATTGAAGACCAATCAAACGAATAATGCTTACATTGCAGGATATTAATGCTTACATTTATTTGAATATTGACACTTTAAACCTTTCCTTCCGTTATCATTTGGGATTAGGGATAAAAATTGCTCCAAAGTTTGGTGCTATTTTCACAATACGAGTAAAAGGCAATCCAGAAATAGACATCCTACTCCCCGGTCATCGAAATCTTTAAAAATGTTTATTTTACAATAGACATCATTAAATGCATCGCATCAGAGATTGCGTCATCACTATAGACCAGGTGTCAGCAACATATGGCAAGCGTACCACATGTGGCATGTGGTACAATTCTCAATGTCACTCTACGCTACTCTTACAAATTTGTCAATTTTTGAGTGGATGGCAGTTGATAAATTTGTAATGGACCTTATTTGACAAACATCTTCAGAATTGTGGATATTTACGGAATTACGAAAAACTCTAAAGATAAATTTGCAGCTGTTCTGTGCATTATTGAATGGCATTGCTTGAGAGGTTTAATTGTTTGAAGACTTTTGTCCACTTTTGGTTTTACATATCTAACTAAAAAATCTTTTCTCATATGAAAAATAGTTCAAGTCCGCAAAGAGATTGTTTAACTGAATGTGCAAAGAATCATGTCAAATTGAAAGTCACACATTATATCCTTGATATTGCGATATGAAAGTAGAGCGATGCAGAGCACTACGTTAGCACTAAAAAATTTATTTATCTTTATATTTAGTTATAATGAAGGGAAATACTTATATTTTACGTTGTCTATTTCTTATTTTAATAAATATGTTTAAAAAAATACATAAGTACAATTTTAATTTTTTTCAATTTTTGTTGAAGAAACAATTATATTTTATCCTGTTTATTTTTATGCTAAGAAATATCTTCAAATGAGACAAAGCTAATATATAATAAAACTGTAAATCTATATTATTGACCTCTTTCTCTAACTGTGCATGCATTTTGGCGAAAATCGAATTGTTTCAAAAATGTCCTACGGTGTGGCACACTGAATCATATTGATAGATTGGTTCGGCACACAAAAGCTGAAAGGTTGCCGACCCATGCGATAGAGCATAATCGACAGCTTCGGGTTCAAGACTTGATTCCTGTAAAGACATTCGTAGCTATTGCATGGCTATTACGCAATGAAGGAAAACTTGACTCTCATCGAGCTCTCGAGAAATGGCGAAGATAGAAGAGGCCAGAACACTCACGTGTGACAAATTTAATTGGCCATTCAAAATTACGAGATTGATTCCATTTATAACACTAAGTCCTCAGGGCCGTTTTTAACCAGGATCGGCGTCATAGGCACTTCAAATTTTTACAACCAACCCACACACGCTATTTCCAGTGCACTCCCTCCCTCTTCCTTTAGTTCTTACTTTGGCAGTTTTGGTTCGGGAGGCTTTTCCCTAAACTTTATTGTTCTTTTCCCTTTATCTGTTCTTGTTCTTTTGGAGGGTTTTTCCATTATCCACCCCCTATGGACCCGCCGTGTCCTGGACTGACAACCAGCAGCTGTTAGGAAAGAATAGTGGCGTGGCACACCCACCCGTTTGTAAATTGGTACATTAAATTAATGAAATTACATTATAGAGTACAAATTATTGTATGAAATGTTTTCAAGTTGTTAATTATCATCTTTTTCATCGCTTATCGCAGCTTTCTTCGAGCTTTGATCTTTGCAAAGTCAGCAATGACGTCCTTGTAGTTAATTTCCATTGTAATATCATATTGAGAGCATAGCTACATCAAACTGTTAAACTTTTCTTTTTCCATGGTAGATCTCATTTCAGTCTTTACTCTCCTAAGGGCAGATATGCTGCTCTCATGACTCGCTAGGCTGTGGTACTTAAGTAGTAATTTTTAATTTTTTCTCTTTTTTACTCCAGTATTTTGCGTTCCCGAATCTTTTGCGCCCTAGGCAAGTGCCTAACGTGCCTAAGTGGGTGAGTGAGTTTGGTGTTTTATGGCGCAAGAGCCAGTTTTGGCTATACTGCGCCAAACATTTTCATAGGTCTGTGGTCTGGAAGGGAAAAGAAGAAAAGGAGAAATTGGATGACAAGATGGAGGGTCGAAAATAGAGAAGGATCACTGGGATACCCCGGGGTCGTGACACCCGTGTTTACCAAAGATAGTAAACCCCTTGGGAAAAGGAAAAGATCACTAGGGTACCTCGGGATTGTGACACCCGTACCCACCTAAAGAAGGTGAGCCCCCTGAGGGGTACGTGCCTAAGCGGAAAAGCGGCCTTGTAAGTCTTTTTGGGTTATATTGTCCTCAAAATTACGAGGATCATTTTCTATGTTATGTAGGTTCTTATTCGGCATTCAATTCAACCAACTTACTACATTTCGCTAGATAAGTTAGTGTTTAATGAAACTGAATTATGTTTAAATCATCTTCCCCCAATTTAAAAAACCACATTTAAAAATTTTTTCCGAACTGTCTTCTAACAAGAATTCCTTCAATTTTGCTATATTAAATTTTATTTGTAATAACAGAGAAATTTTTTTTATAGAAATGCCAAACAAATGGAAAGAAATATAAACTAGAAAGAGAAACTAAATTTTTATTTGGGCGTTTTTCTTGCGATTTGGGTAATTTGGTGATATCTAGTGACAGGAAACGTTGCCAAAATCTGCTGTGGATTAATTGCGTCACTGTAATCAGCAAAAGCACTTAAATGTGTGGTACAGAGGATATATATTCAAGCATTCTAATTTAAGTTCACATTTCATAAATTTCGAAACGCATACCACATGAGCATGGTTATAATTGTGTGTCGTTTGTTTGTGTTTCATATTGATTTTAACTGCAAGAAAAGCAATTCTGAAATATTTAAGCTGTAATATATAATTTTTGGAACTGCATCTCTATAAAAATAATAGCCCAGAAAAAATAACGAAGCTATCAATGATAATGATATAAACTAAATACAAAATAATTGTGTCAAGTGGGTTAAAATAATGAATAGTTACAAATAAATCTAAAACAAGTAATATAAAAAAATAGTTTTTAAGTCAATTCCTACTTAGATCAACAACGAAAAAGTTTATTTTAGCTACTTTTTATTAGATAGTTACAATTAATATAAATATGTATATACATAGGACAGAATCACAACATTATGTGGTAATTAATTTTCTTAATTATCATTAAAGTATTGTGTTGTTCTTTTAATTTCAGTCCAACTGAATGCTTTAACACATGAGAAAAAAACCTTTTCAAGTTTTGACACAAGTCGCCAAAAGGGTCGCTAAGTCGCCAACGTGGCTGTATTTGTAATTCTTTAAATAATTAGTTTTACTCAATTAATTTTTTATTAATTATAATTAAATTATATTGTATTGTCATCCAAAATGATCCTGTATATAAAATTTCAGCTCAGTTGAGCTCTTTAAAATGTATTTTATTAACGATTGAAAATTGCACCAAGATAAATAAATAAATATACAAACAAATAAATAAATAGACAGTACGAGCAAATAGTAGGAATTGAAAAAAATGTACTGAAAACATTGAAAATTTTATTTTTATTTTTAAAGTACTATTTTTTGAGAAACTATATGGATACCTTTTGGCATACAGATGTAAAGGGACTATTCGAATAGGATCTAGATTTGCTTCCGTTCGAATCACATGCTATTTAAATTTGAATTTAGTTAGGGTCACCATTAGCTTCTGCGCTGCATTTCACGAACAAATCCCTCGAAGCAGATGTCTCGGCAGCCGTTAGAAGCCATTCGCTTTCGTAATAAATGGCCACCACCCAGCCTTTTTCAACAGTCAAGTTATCATTTGACATCAAGAACTCAATAAATCCATTTCCGACAGCTGAGAACTTGGAAGTCGGATCGCCTTCGACTACAGTCTCTTTGGCAGATTTCTCGAAGGTACTGGCGAACTGATTGGCGAGATCTTGGGCATTGTCCTGAGTCAGGATTCCTTGAGAGGCCAAGTAGCTGGAGGCCACGTTGGAGTATACTCTAACCATTTCCTCTCGGGTGAAAACTTTGAAGTTCTGGGACATAGGACGAGTTGCAAAATCAGCAATTTTATCGGGATTGATTGCTCCTAATGATGTTAGCACATTTACAAAATCACTGGAATTGAAATCAGTTAATCAGATAAGAAGCAACTCATGCTACGCGAAATAAAAACATTAACGAAATCATACATGCATACATTGAAATAATGTGACATAATATTTTATACTATCCAAAAGTGTTTTTAAGGGAAAAAATCATATTTAGAAGATAATCGCATATATCATTATTTTTTGATGGATTTTTGGATATCGCTATATATATATTTAATCCTATAAATGACACATGCAAACTGTTTTCATTTACTTTTTAATCAGAAAAGCCATGGAATGTATTGTGCAATCCATTTTGCATGCTGGGGGAAAACATTTCTTAAATTTGCAAACAGTAACGAATCTTTAAAACCGAATTTGCACTCACTTAACCAGTATCAAGTTATATTCTTAAGTTTTATGTACTTGAAGAAAAAAAATTAGCAATTGAATGAATTACGAAGCTGTAGAGTAGGTTGTCAAACTCGCAGCCCACACAACAAACGTTTTTGCGGCACAGACAATATATCGGCACACATATAATATATAATAATACAGATTTTTTTTTAAAAAAAAGTCAATTCCTTCTTGGGTCAACAAAGAAAAATTTTATTTTAGTTACTTTTTATTAAATAGTTACAATTAATATAAATATGTATATACATATGTCAGAATCACAATATTAGGTGGCAAAATAGAAGGCGATTTTCCATTTTCCTTTCTATATAGGGTGTTGGACTATTTTTTTTTGTTTGTTACTATTTATTCATTCATTAAATTTAATTATTCCAATAAAATATTATAGTAAAAAAGAATTCACATTCATAGAAACTAGGCTTTCCAAGGTGGGATTCGAACTCATGACCATCTAATTAGAAGTCCAACGCGATATCCATAGCGCTACAGGGACACAAAGAACGATTTTCGTTTCTGTATATGCTGTTGGACTATTATTTTTGTTTGTTACTATTTATTCATTTTTTTAAAATTTTAAATGCATTATTATTTGAAAAAAAAAACTGCATTAACATCAACTGGCAAATGTTTCAGTTTTGTGTTAAGCGATTTTCACTATATATCACGTATTATTAATTTTTTTCTTAATTTTCCCTTAGCGTTATTCTAATTGAAATGACACTTACTTATAAGCGTGTTGAGCGTATTCAATGGCCGGTGTTTCACTGAGGTCGAACAAGTCCTTCAAAGTGTCCGAATCATAAACCAATTGAACAAAGGTATCGACGAAGGTATCCTGGTCAGTTCTCTGGTCATCGGAGAGGATGGAAACGGTGTAGACTACACTCGGGCGAAATATGCTTTTTTCCAATGCCTGCACTGTTATTGAAGAAGAACCATGTAAGTAAAAGCTTTTTCAAAAGGTTTTTATAAACACTTTCCAACTTACAAAAAGGACATACCCTGTGAGATTCACTTTTATATTTATTACGTCATTTACTCTAATTTTATTCAATTCTAAAGGTTTTAGATCTTTCTGAAATCATGTGTGCATGTGCCACGACTGATTTAAAATATTTTATTAACAAGTAATATAATTTTTTTAACGCCATTTCCTACTGTGTTAGAAAAACGTACTGGCGCCAACTGTAGATAATAATTGTAACTATGACAAAAATGACGCAGAATAAAATTAAAAGCAAAAAATAAAATTTAACTATTGAATTAATACTTGAAAAAACTGTATTAACATCAAGTATCATCCACTACGTTTAAAAAATTATTTGAACTTGAATGGATGAATAGAAAGTATTTTATTAACGATTGAAAATTTTAGTAAGATATATATAGGGCGAGAGTGAACTAATAGTAGGAATTGAAAAAATTAAAGTGAACTAAGTCTAATACTTTTATAGATTATACTTCTCCTAGTAGCAGTCGAAGTGAGACGCAGGATCAGTTATGTAAAATTGTGCCATGAGTGCCAAATATAATTGCAATTCATCTTTTATAATAACTTATCCAGATTTTATCGAATTTTGATTTGTTTTATACCTCTATATCACGCAGCTTTGGTTGATTCTCTACGATTGTATAAGTATTAAGCGAATTTGAACGTTTCCGTAATTGATTCAGTGACAGCGCGTCATATGGCGTTATCTCTAAAGGGTAATTACACGTGGTGTGGAATGATGTCTGAATAGCCAGTCACGTGTACTTGCGTGAAGTACTGCGCCTCAACGTTTATTCCCCGTTTCAGTCGGCATTACACGTTAGGTATGTGTGCTGGTATAGACATGGAGTAAATGTGGAAGCTAATTGCAGCTAGATTGTAGACGTGGAATTCTGAATTTACAGCTTAAAGAGGAATTTTTAAAATCTTGTAACGTAAGTTGTTTAGGCAATAGTTCTCTAAAGCCTCCCGCCTCCGAAGAACGCAATTTAATATGTCTCTAATGGTTGATGAAACTGAAAATTTGATGGTTGTGCTGTCAAAAACGTATGTTTCTATCGCAACGATGTAGAGTTCGTCCCCCCGCCTCCGAATGCCGGAGATATTTTGAAATGTGAAGAGAAAAAGTTGCAAGAGACAACATGTCATCAGCGTGATTTCGATGTGTTAAGAAATAGAACTTGAGAAAATGACTCCACAACAATTATTTTGTCACTTATTTTAATTATTATGCCTAATTTTTAAAAACATCACTCTCCAGCACTTAAAGATTCCATTATGACATATTTTTTATCTTCAGTGCCCATCGCGAGCTAGAGCGTAGTCAAAATATTTTATAATTAAAAGGTTTTATAATATTTAGTAATCGATATAAAACATCTATTTTTTTCACATTACTACTTTTGGATCATATTTGCTATAAAAATAAATCAGCGTTTGAGATTAATCTATTTTTTTATGGCATTCACTATCAACACAACCTCACATGACCAGCAGTCAATACGGCAAGTGGATATTTATTTTCGTTACATCTCTCAGGCTGTAAAAAAATAATTTAGATAAAAAAAACAAAAAGTTTTACGTTCTCATTTTCTTGGTTATTTATCCCTGGACTTTCCGAAGCTAATTGAAGAGATTTTGTATTCAAAAAACCTTTTAAATTTAGACAGAAGGTTTACAAAAAAAAGGTAGAATATTTGTTTGAATTATTGTCATTAGAAAAAAACTCCAGCGAACTGTGTCATTGTTGTAGTTTAGAATAATTCCATTTATGGTTATTCATTTTTGTCTGATTATGAAGTGAAGTGAATAGATAAATATTTAATTATAATATGTAACTCTTTTGATTTATAACTTAGCCGTTTCAATATATCTTAAAAATCCCTTTATGGAGTTTTCCATAAAGAGGAAACACAAACAAACATAAAATTTGGATGAATTCTATCTCAATGTTGATTTGAAAACGAGTAAAATTCGTAGTATATGGTGGATGAAAATTTAGACTTAGAGAAAAAGAATACATAAATGCATAAGTGTCATTGTGCATGAATTTTAAAAGGCGTTTTGGGGAAAGGAAAATTTCTTTTTTACGCAAAAACATTTTAAACAATTCGAAATTTGTCATGATATTTTCCAATATATTTTTTTTTTAAAAAAGAACTCTTTAATTGTTAATTCTGATTTAGTTTCATATTTTTTTTTCATATTCCAATAATAGAATGAAAATACAAAAGTAGTAAAATCAAGCCTTATAACTGTTAATTTAATTAATTAATTAATATTTTTTTTTTGCTATTTAATATCACCAACTAATGTTTTTAAATATTTTATTACGGGATTTTAAAGGCATGGAAGTGAAAATAATGGTATGGATTGAAAATAACTTACCTGGTGCGAAGGTCGTGGTATACAGAACCACGAAGGTCACCGTGAAAATAGTTTGAAGTAGGGAATTCATGTTCGTGTATAAATCCTATAGTATTCTGCTGACTGCCTCTCTCAAGAATGTTACTCTTTTTTTATACTCGAGATATTTCACCTATTATTCAACCCAAGCATACGTATTTTTTTTTTATTTTTATTTTGACAGTGTGCTTAATTTAAATGATGGAATAAAAAAGAAATCGCAATGTCATTTTCTAAAATGGTGTTCTATGTAAAACGTGAAAATTCTTTCTATTTAAGTGTTCCTCTCGTATTTCTTATCGGATATCAATCAGGATAAATTTCAAGAAAAGCTTTTATAATTGCATGATGAAAGAAAAATTCTATCTTTTTTTGCTATTTGTTGTGTCAAAGTTTGCCTGAAATATGTCCGCTATTGTAGGCTAACGCTTTTAACGTGAAAATAATGAGTTGTCACAATATTTATGTAAAATGATATCATCGCACTTTCTCCCCTTCATACACTTATACATTATTTTGAGTTGTGTAAAGAAAGAATAATTTACAACTTAAAGTTATTAAAATAATGTCTAGTTCATTCTTAACATTTCACGTCTTATTGTTAAACTCCATTGGTTATACATATATAGTATTAATTTCCAAAATCGTTACACAGCAAGAGTATTTAATTAATTAGAAATGTATTGTTAATTTGCAAATGAATTTCCGAATTTCTAAGAGAGATTGGGAGATTTTGTATAAAAATATTTTTCTGGAAATACATTTTAAAAAAATATTTTCCTGAAAAAAACAACTACAGTCGAACCTCCATATAACGAACCCTTCTATTGCGAATTTTTTTATATAGCGAACTTTTTTCTGGAACCAAGAACATGTCACGATTTTCTTCGTAAAATAACCTCCCGAAGCATAGCCCTAGCGAAGTACATTTTCTATATAACGAAATTTTTATCTAATGATTCAATTTTTTGTCTCCCTATTTTTGAAGCATTTCTGGGCATTTTGAGTTTTTCTATATTTTAGCACATTTTATGGGGGTCATAAATCTTGAACTGGTTTTATTAAGTGCCTAACTCGCCAAGAACAATAGAATTCTCGGCATTTCATCCAAGAAGTGCAACATTTACCCCCCCCCCTTTCCTGTCCAGATCACCGGAAACATCTTCGATTTCCCCTTTCACCCTCTTGGAGTCTCGTGTCCTTGAACTAATCTCCGTTCATTTATAGTAATGATCAATCGTACTGATAACTTTGTTTCTCGTAGCTCAAAAACGGAAGTGCTTGAGCATCTAAGAAAAAAATTTAATTCTTCAGAGAGTGGACAAAGGCGTCAAGAAACTTTTCTTGCAGTTTTTTCCCCCCTTTTTTATAGTAAGATATATAAAATAAATATATATATTAATTTACAAAAAGATGTGAATAATTGCTCTTTTTTTAATATATAGCGGTTATGAATTAAAAAGTTGTTTTATGTGGTCTATAAAGAAAATTGAAAGATGAACCTCTATATAATGAATTTTCCATATAACTAACTTTTTTTTCGGGATTTAGCGACTTCGTTATATAGAGGTTCGACTGTACTTAAGAAAATAAATTAACCTTTATGTATCTGTATTTTCCAGAAATTTCTGAAATAAAATCATGTGCAAACGAAACGATATCGATTTCACGACTTTTAACTTTTCATGCCGGATTCTTCGAAAGCGTGATTTTTTGTTTCGCTAGAAAACAATCGATAATAATGATGATAATATTAATATAAAGGGGTTTTTGGTTTCATTTTCTGTCCTTACATTTTTTCAGTAATATGAAGATATTTTCCAGAAAGCTTGAAGCAAAATTCCAAAAACCTCAAAAGGAATAAAGTATTTTTTGTTTTCATACAAAATTTCTTGCATATACGTTATTATTTTTTTTCTTAAAAATTTATTTATATATATGTGAGAAATCCCCAGCCTCTTTTCTTGTCAATTTGAGTAAAACCTCAGCCCTGTACCTCTCCACCCATCTCCCGCAGGGCTGTAGCTTCTTTAACTTCGTCGATCCTTCGTTTTCTCGCTATGTCGATGTCTGTTGAATATTAAGCACGCACTCATGGCTTGGAGTACGTAACAATTAGCTGGACCATCGCAATTCAACTAAAATACGATCATCGAATGCATTTTTAATTACCGTATTTACTTGAATCTAAACCAGTGATTCCCAAAGTGGTTTATATAGACCCCCCAGGAGTCTATGACGACCTGTAAGGGGTCCATGTCTGCAAAAAAATAATTTGGGGGTCCATGAGGTATAAATGGGGGTCTGCGATAGTGACTCTCATTAAACCAGATCGTGACTTTAATTTTAAAAGGAAATTTAATCAAGTGGAAACCAGACATAACTATTTAACAGATTTATTTTCTAAATTTAAGGCGGCTAATTTGCAGTTACAAAGCGATAGCATAAATTTTGTTAAAAGAACGACCACGTTATAGCCTTTCTTGTCATAATTAATCTAAAGGGGTATAATTTTGGACGCGTTGCAAATGTTCCCAGTTTCTCAATTGTCACACACAATCTGCTAGGAAAAAGTCGTTTTAAACCTACGTTCAACATTTAGGTGCGCTTTTTTTAGATTTTGAAACCAGGTTTTATAATGTTTTGGCTACCGTAATACTACCATAGGCAATGAATTAATACAGTAACTTTGAAAAAAGAAAGATGTCAGATTACAAGAATTAGGCACTAACGAAGATCTTAAAGTAGTGTTTCTCAAACTTTCAATGCTCGCGACCCAATTTTCTATCATCATTTTCATCGCCCCTCCCCCTCCACACAATAACATTGTATTGAATTCACTAATACTATACTTTCACACTAAAGCTACAGTACAACTTTAACCTCTTATGTGCCACCGACGTATATAAACGTCTCTCTCAGCCAAAGCATTAAATTTCTGGACGTATATATACGTCTTTCCAAAGTACGATCCTATGCACTTCTATCCATAAAATTATTCCTAATGCTTTGGAATGTAGTAAAAGGACCTTGACAGTCTTTGCAAAGTATTTACTTATTTTAGAGGATATTTTGCTTATTTATTCCTTTTCTCTTCTTCCCCTCTAAAAAAAAAATCAAAATACGCGCGTCAACGTGGAAAACCGTGACATTGGAGACCGAACCGCGTACTTTTTAATAGGCAGTTTTAAGGAATTAATTATAAACCGTACAAATCATCAAGATAATTGTTAATACAAGCCCATGGGGTCACTGGTAATTATAAAATTTGTCCTTAACTTAGTATTGTTAAATTCATAATAAAATACATTGTGCAGTACAGATACTTTTATAAGTGTATTATATCAGTAAATGTATATTTTATGTTTTATTATGTCAGAAAGTATTTTGTTTGCTTACGTTCAGTAAATTAATAATGTTTTGAATAATCTTTAGTTTTCAACTTTTCAATATGCTCGTGCCCCCCTTGTAGAGTTATCACGCTCCTCAAGGGGGGGGGGGCGCCCCACAGTTTGAGAAACGCTGTCTTAAAGTAAAGTTTAATTAAAAAGTTAATTACTTAACATGTGTTTTCTTAAGTTTTAAACAATGTACTTCACTACAGTTAAAAATCTAAATATTTTAAAGTAAGTAGCTCTGTACCGATGTCAAAAACACATTTAAGTGGATAAATTTGCAAAAATTTAATATTATATAAGTAGGGGGTCTGCCCCAATCCAAAAAATCCTGTCAAGGGGTCTATGAGGCAAAAAAATTTAGGAACCTTTGTCTAAACCATCATGCAACTCATGATGCACCTCCAAATTCTCCACTCGTTTTTGAGAAAAAAATAAAGAAATGGACTAAATTCATAACAGTCACATGATAAAAGCAAACACGTGTTCTACTTTGAATTCAGAACTGACATTAAAGTATAACTTGTACTTTTTATTCTATTCGTAAGACTTAAATAAAATTTCAAATTTCATAATTGGGTAAAGATGTTCAACTATTATAAAAAGAAACTTCAACAGAAAATTTTTAAAATTTAAGAAAAAACCTTGTTTTATATATGTATTTTTAAATAAAGTGACAAATATTACTTTTTTTTTTAAGTTTCCGTAAAAAACGTAATTTGGCAACAACGAAGTGCATGATCTGAGGAGCTAAACATAGATGACTACATTTATAGATACGGAGCGGAGGATCGAGTCATCGATCCAGTCTCTTGTGAAGTTCAACTTACTGAACGTCAGCGTCATATGTCTCGAAAATGATTCGTCACTCCCATTGTCTCAGCAGACTTCGGAATTGGTGCCGACTTCGCTATTTTCCCTCACGGGAAAACCATCCAATACATTTGCTATACAACATTTTTTAAAAGAATGCATTATAGAAGAATGTAAAAGAATTATTAAAGACTATCGAATATTTACAAGAAAAAATTATAACATTTTGTTTCATCCATGTCTAATTTTCAGGGACCAGTGCTGCACTTCAGTTTTTTTCTGCATATAAAATTGCCTCCTTTTTCATACCTGCGTTATGATGAACTCATCTTGATGCTATTACCGATATCTTTTTGTTTAGGTGAAAAAAAGAAAGCGTATATACAAAATAATTTCCTAAATACGAGTATTCAATGATGTTCATGATAGAATTTAATACTGGAGATAAGTTGCTGAATGAGTCAAGTCATCGATACATGTGGCCAGAATGGAGGGTTACATTTTTCCGTCTGAAGGGGTGGAATCTCAATTTTCTTCCTCCAACAAATGTTTTGCTTTCAATTCTAAGCCGCCCTGATTTTCAGCTACATTAATAGTAGAAATATAGTGCTACTTAGATTCGAGTAAATACTGTAATCACAATCCGACACAAGCACGCCTGTTAAAAACACACTTTAAGTTATAGCATATATATAATAATTGTTATAAAAATAATGGATTACTGAAATGTTCCAAAAAAAGTTTATTGTAGCATTTGTCTGGTGGTTTCGGTACCAAGGTATTTAAATTTATTTCATGTGGGTTTTTTTTTTCTTCTATAGATTCTACACTTTTTGCTTTACGATGCGTCTTTGGACATATGGGCTGAAATCAGCCCTCCACCTCATATCTGAGAGTCTATGATGGGGAAGAAAGGAGAGTGGTGTTTTTCTTTCTGCGGAATACTTCATGGCTATTGGTGGAGAGGACTGGTCCGGGAGGGGTGGCTTATCTTGGCTTCTTGATTTTCTAGAAGTAGAGAACTTTACTTGGGAGAGAGCTGGGTGGCTGCTTTTTGATTGGATGTGGAGGGGAGAGGATAATGACTCCGATTGGCTGCACAAGGTGTTCAAAAAGTTCTACATTTTCTTGATAGCCCTAGTTAATTTGCGGTAGTTGGTGCATGCAAGTAATTCAAGAATTGCTGGGAACTGAAACCTCTTACTTTTTTGTAAGTTATGCTTCTTGTACATACTGGTGTTCAAAATTAAGAGAATTTGCATATTTTGAAGAATTTCCAGAAAAGATATGAACAAAGTGTAAAAATACTTCTTCGAAACAAATAGGCATATCTTGTGTGTCGAATACGTAAGCGTATACGTGTGTATGGACATAAATTGTCGAATAACAGGATTTATAAGCGCGAGAGCCATTTCGTTCGTCATCACACCTTGCTAAATTTCATTGCGTATTTAGCATTAATCAGTTAAATTAAAATTCAAACAGTGAAAATATGGGTAACCATCAATGTTTAAAAGATGGAATGAGGTAACGAATTGAGGGTAGAGTAGAAGCAGACCAGTTTCAAATCGAGATTTGTAGAGAATTGAATTTAACACCCATTGTCCTGTTCAACTTATGGAAACAGTTTCAGGATACCGGATCCATCGAGAGAAAGCCTAGTCAAGGCCGTCCAAGACCAGAAAAATCACCATTTGTCCATCATAGTGTGGCTTAACAGGGATGCTACAGTTTTCGTGAGTTGTATGTGGCTATACAGAAACCCGAGTTTCAAGGATGACTATTTCCAGAAGATTTTATGAATGAGGACTGTTTGTAAGATGAACTGTTGCTTGCGTCCCGTTCAGTTCTCTCAAGAGAATCCGTTTAAAGTTTTACAGAAATCATGAAGATTGGAGCAGGAGGAATGGGGATCCGTTCTCTTCTTTGATGAGTTTCAGTTCAGCCTAAAGAGTAATTCTCGTCTTTCTTTCACACATACAGAACCAGGGACCCGCTACCTTCCCTCCAACATCTGAGTAATCGACCATTACTTCAGCGGAGGCTTGATGGTTTGAGCAGGCATCGCGCGTTTGAGGGCCGCACACATCTCAATGCCTTTGAAAGAGGCACTGAAACTGCTGTGAGGTATAGGGATAAGGTCTTGGAGCCCTACGTTTGCCTTTTCAAGGGTGCAGTTGACGGTGCTTTTATTTTAAGGGATGACAACGTGATGCCACATATAGCTCATCTGGTCGACGTATGTCTGAAAAGTGAGGATATTCACCGGATTGGCTGGCCAGTTAGAAATCCATACCTCATCTCTTTAGATCAGTGCTTCTCAAACCTTCAATGTTCACGACCCAATATTCAATCATTATTTTCATCGCACCCCCCCCCCAACAATAACGATATAAGGAATTCAATAATACTATATTTTGAAGCTTAACCTACAGTTCGACTTTTACCTCTTTAGTACCACCGGCGTATATAAACGTCTCACTCAGCCTGCGTGTTAATTGCCCCGGACGTATATTTAAGTCTTTCCGAAGTACGATATTTTCTGTGCACTGCTATCCATACATTTATTCCGAAGGCTGTGGAATGCAATAAAAGGAGCTTGATTGTCTTTGCGAAGGACTTACTTGTTTCAGATTATTTGTTTCTTTATTCCTATTCCCCCTCCCCCTTCCCAATACACCAGATACACTCGTTTATGTGTTAAACGGTGGCATTAGGGAGCGAATTACGTAGTTTTTAACCGGCATTTAAGGGATTAATTATAAACTGTATAAATTATCAAGATGTGTTAATTTTTGTTTATTAAACTTGTGTTCTGAACGTAGTATCTTTAAAATGATTATAAAACTCATTGCGTAGTACTGATATATATATAAGTGTAAATGTGTATTTCCTTTTTTATTTGTTTGCTTTTAGTATATAGATAATTTTTTTAAACAATATTTGCTTATACTTTTCAATATGCTCGCGACCCCCTTGAAGGATTATCACCCCCTAGGGGGCGCGCCCCAAAGTTTGAGAAACGCTGCTTTAGATCATGCTTGGAATGCTCTGGGGAGAGAAATTGAAACTTGAAACCCCCTTCCGAAAACCATCCATGGCCTGAGGACCGAGTTGCTGAGCGAGTGATATTATTTGCCACAGAAACAGGTCACTAGCTTATGGTTTCCTTTTTAAAGTCCACTTCTCTTAAGTTTTATTCTATGCCATAAAACATTCCACCGAGTCTACTTGTGTGTGTGTTGAAAGCACCGGCTTTCATCTTAACACTGATGTTAAGCATCATCAAGCCCGGCCAGTAATATAGTGGGTGACCACGTTAAAACATCGCGTTGTGATTGTATGGAAACTGTCTCCCATGGCCCAATATTCCTTGGCTCCTAGTAAACAAATTACTTTACCTCCTCATTATAATTCCGACAAAGAAGAAATTAGTGAATATTTAAAATTTTTTAATGTGTGCGCTTCATATATATTATTAGTTGGAATGAAAAATTGGGAACACACCATAGATTTTCCACATCCTGCTGGAAACTGATTCATACTTTTAGTGTGAATCAAGCTATTAGAGAAATAGCCTTTAGATTAGAATTTTTTAAAAAACATTTTATTATTTGTACAGCGTAGAAGCTCAAAAATCATTAGTACAGGGTTTTAATTTTTAAAAAAATGTTCCATAAGGAGAAATATTACAGACTGTGCATTGTTAAAAATCTAAGGATGTGCTAATCTTAGAATTAAAGAATTTTGTGTGAATACAGTACACTCAATATTTTCCCATAACATTGTAAATTTTGAAGTATAAAAAGTTGCACACACACATTAATGGTCATGTATAAAATTTTTCGATCCTATTGAATTGACTCATAAATTACTGTTGTTTTTAATCAAAAGAAACTCCTTGCCTATAGGTTAATATAAATTTTACTTTTTAATAAATAAAAGTTTTATTCACAAAAATAATACTTATTAATAAAGCTTACTAGAGTGACAATTATGATTTATAAAACATAAACAGGACTTTTATTACAATATTTAACTTATATTCATTTACTCTCAGTATTTATTGTGGTACTGTTTTATGAGATAATTTTGATATTAATCACTGGCTGAGGGGTACAGTTGATTAGGCTCAGACATTGCACGTCCAAATCGGTGGATTTTCCTGATATAGAAAATCGACAGCGTCCATATCGAATGATAATGCTCCATGCTAAAGATCCTTAGAGATTGCCTGTTTGGTTTGAGTGTTCTCGACAAAATTAAATTCCCATCTTTAGAACTCAGATACCTCTCTCTGGGGAGGAAACTAGTAGTCAAAATTACATTGCGGCAATTGGTATCCACTTATATGGTATCTCACTATAAAGGGATATGAGTACCAGCTCCCGGAGAATGTACTAGTTCTACATTGGTAATTACCAACCCGCATCCCCATTTGAATGAAAGAAAAAATATTAATATTGATTATTATTTTTTGAAACATTCCTTCTTCGTACAATAAGTATTTATAAAATTTTGAGTTTATATAGCATGGGTTTATAAGCATTAAACTTTATATGCAGTAGCTTTATACCAGCTTCTTCTTTCGATTAGTAGAGTGCGTGCTTTTGTAATAGCTTAACCCTTTTGTAGATTTAATTTTCGAACGTTTCACAACATAATGGCTCACAAATATTTAAGATCTAGGTGTTGCAAATTTCATTTTTCAAAGTAATGAGCTAAAGAATATTTTTAAAAAATCAAACTCCTTTCGTTTGTTTAAAAACAAAAATGTTGTTAAACTTAATTTTGAGATCTAACTTATAATTAGATTCTGACTTATAATAATTTGAATATTCATTATTTGTGAAACATAAAACGCTTAAGGTATCCGATTACGTTCGGAACCGTGATTTTGAAAATGCGTATAAATGGATAATACTTATGATATTTAGTGTCACTTAGATTAGAAAATGTATATAAAATTGTTTTAAAAATAGTATTACAATAAAAAATTATTCAAGTACAATATTTTGACAAAAAATGAACATAGAATGACCCATTTCCAAAATGTTCTCCTTTTGTGAAAAATGCTTCTATTATAATAATATTTTGCCTGCATATAGCTCAGAATTCTCTACAGAGGCTCAACTAGAATTTTTGAAATATATAACTTAGAAGTGGGTTTATCCATGTTTTTCGACACAACAGAGGGAAGACATTTTAAGAAAAAAACGCCGATAATTATTTCAATGGGTTGTAACTCTGAAAATAATGTGAATTTTTCAAAACTCATAGTTGGGCCTCAGTACAGAGGTCTGAGTTATATTCAGGCAATCCTCTAATTTAATTATCTTACAATTATGCAGCAAAGGGCTAAGAGAAAGTTGAACCCATGTATCCACCCAGTTATTCATGACAGGAGATTGAGCTTCCCTGCAGGAAGCAGGCTCTCCAATAATCCATCAACTTATATTCAGGCAAGATATTATTATAATAGAAGCATTTTTTTCACAAAAGGAGATTTTGAAAAAAGGTTATTATAAGTTAATTTTTTGCCGAAATATTGTATTTAAATAATTCTTTTGTCAAAATGTCCTTAAAACAATTTTCTACATGTATTCTAATCTAAGTGATACTAAATATCAAGAAAATTATCCATTTATGAGCTTTTTAAAATCACGGTTCCGAACGTAGTCGGATACCTTAAGAAGTCACTCCTAAAACAATTCCAGATGCCTTTATAAATAAATCATGTTTTATAAGAGCTTTCAGAAATCTCTATTTTTACAAAGTTTTGATGTCGAGATAATGGTGATATCACAAAGCTCACGCTAATTTTACATCCAACAAACTTCGATGGCTATTAATTTCATGGAGCACTTTTATAATAAAAAAATATATAAGCTATATTCATGATAATCATATAACAAATATAACCACGTGCTCTTCGTTGAATCCAAAACTAACATTATTTAAAATTTTACTTGTTGTAAGATTAAGACATATTTCGAATATGATAACTGGATAAATATGTTCAAGTACTAAAATTCTTCAAAAAGTTAATCAAAATTAAAATTAAAATTCTTATACTATACGTGTTTTTTAAATTAAGTATATTTTGTTTATTACTGTAGATAAATATGTAAGTTTTGAAAGAGAAAGTTTCTGCAAAAAGTATAAGTTGGCAACAGCTGGACACACACGAGATTGCATTTATCTTGTGACAATGACGTCACGCTAATTTAGCTCATTAAAGACTTAAAATACTATTACGATTCTCCTGTAGGCTAGAAATTAATGAAAGAAACTTCATGAATCGCACCTGAAATATTTCATACAAATATGTATGAATATATATTAAAGAAAACTATCATGACAAGCATTTTACTACAAAACGTATTCTATTGATTTTACAATAACTCTTGATCGAATAGATTTTATTCGAATTTTCATGCTGACTTTCGTTATTGAGTTTTGAATTTCTTCCCGTGTCGTATAATAATGTTTCAAGCATCATTTAACGAACATTATTCTACAAATATTTATTTTTTTAGAATGTTCATGCAATTATGAGTATTTTTAATACATTAAATATAGTTTAAATTAATTACTTTTTTGTTTTACGAAAATGGCAAACGTGAATAAATATTTTTGAAGATTATAAAAATTATTTATAAACAAGATATATTGAGAAAGCTTTAGCAAAATTTTGATTGGCCTTATTAATTTCTGTCAAAAAATTTACTGGTTTTGAACACCATCATCATTTTACCATCGACTTCATTATGATCAGTTATGACATCAGTGCGCATGTTTTTATGCCACATTGTAACTGATGTCTTAAAACATTACGTCGCAAACGCTATGGAGAGCGTATGTGCACATTAGAGGTCACATGAAGAGCATGATAGAATTTTCCACCATTTTTCAATGTCTAAAATTGCCGAATTCATTTTATTTAATTTGTTTGGAAGACAAAAATTCGAATGTTTTTAAAGAAAAATTATTATATTTATAAGAAAGAATTAAAACTTTGCGAAGACTTAATTGACACTTCTCTATCACAACCGCTTTCTTATGCAAAATACAAAAGAAAATAAGGTTTAGGTCAGTGGCGTAACGTACACACACTCAACCCCGCATTGCGGGAGGGTCCAGGATTTCAAAGGGGCCGAAGCGTGACTAACATCAAGTACCTATATTTTGTAGGATTCTGCTTGGGGGTGAAAATCTGACTTTGCAGGGGGGAGTTGCCAGTGTTTTCCGTTACGCCACTGGTTGATGTATTCATACATATTTTGTTATTTTTAAAGAAATAACAACACAATTTTTGTTTATTTACAAATACGTAACTAATCCACCTAGAGCATGAATTTAATAATCCTGAATCTATAGAGTTTTTATTCAAATTTTGATACAAATTTTTATTTTGATTCAAATCTGACTTACAGCATCCACATATCTTCTATTTAATATTTACATTTTGCGATTCAAATTAAATTTTTACTTAAAAGGAAAAAAACTATTGACGTCCATAAGGAGGATGACTGACAAAATTCGGAATTTTGTCTTTAAAAAAGCGTATATATAAATATTTTTTTTGCTGATATTTAGTTGAATTGGAATATACATTTAAAATTGTTTTAAAAATAGTATTACAATAAAAAAATTATTCGAAAAAAAATTTTGGCAAAAAATGAACATAGAACTACATATAGACAGAGATTTGAGAGATTTTAACACAAAGCACCTGATTTGTATTTCAATTCATCATAGCTCTAAAAATAATTGAATTTTTTTTTAATCCTAGTTCAGGCACGGTATAGAAGTCCTGGCTATATACAGGATGTATAGAAAAATTCCTTTAACTTGAAAATAATTGTGAACAGAGATAGCTGTACAGGGTGTCCGAAAAAGATTGTACATTTTTCTAAATTTTTCTCTAGTTTCTCTGAGATACTACTGGAATGTTTTATTATACCAGAAGTTAGGTGATACATCAAGGTTTTTTTGTACCAAAGTTGTACCTTACAAAGATTCAATATGGGCGCCCTTCGTGATATTGCAGCATTTAGGCGATACTCCACTTCCGACCATACTCGCACTAACGTATCTCTTGTAATGGCAGAAAAAGAATGTACCTTTTTTCTTTATTTTTTTCTAGGTCCCCCGTGTGTAGAGAGTTGTGGAAGTTGGCTGGAAAGCTACTAGATACTTCAAGAAAGGATTGCCGAGCTCTATCAACTGTTTCCTCTGAACACAGTCGCCCGGTGCTTTTGCCTTTGCAAAGGCAACCCGTCTTCCTTAGTTGTGTATGCCAGCGTTTAATTGAGTTCTTGTCCGGAGGATCGACCCCAAATTGTCACCGAAAGTTGCGTTGAACTGTGATAACAGACATTGTTTTTGTGTATTCCACAGCACAAAATGTTTTCTGTGGTTTAGTGGGAGCCATGTTGACAGTTTTGTGCACACAGGAAAGGCGGATATTTCAGAACTTGGGAGTATCTAGTAGCTTTCAGGTCAATTTTCACCACTCTCTACATACTGGATACCTAGAAAAAAATGAAGAAAAAGGGTCCATTCTTTTTCTGCCGTTACAAGAGACAAGTTGGTGCAAATCTAGACAGAAATGGAGTATCGCCTAAATATTGCCGTGCCACGAAGAGCGCCCATATTGGATCCTTGTAAGGTTCATCTTTGGCACAAAAAAAAAATTTGATATATTACCTAACTTCTGGTACAATAAAACATTCCAATAGTACCTCAGAGAAACAAGAGAACATTTTTTTAAAAAGGTACAATCTTTTTCGGACACCATGCATATACATGCAAATGAAGTCACGATATAGTAAAACTAATTCCCCCGATCTAATGCAAATGACAAAAGTACCCCTAGTGACGAAATTTGAAAAATAGGTATTGCAAATAAAAAAGAGAAAGAAGAAAATTTCCAATTAGAAAGTTGTAAGACATCAACTAACTAGAACGAAGCAACATTTGGTTTTCAAGGAGAAGATTAATTGTTTCCTGAATGCCTAAAAATTTTCAGATCAGTCTTCTAGACTTACGTCATCATATAACAGATACTTGCAGTAGTGTGACACGTTCCCTGCTGAAAAATGTACATTCAGAATTACTACGAACATAACGAATACAAATGTGTACCGTGAGCAATGGCGAAATTTTCAAACACATACTCGATATTAACTTATCACAATGCTTCTCAAACGTTCAGTATTCGTGACCCCACATTCAACCATAATTTTAACGCGGCCCCTTCCTCCATACAATAACAATGTATTGAATTCAATGATACAAAACTTTGTTGCTAAGGCTATAATACTTTAACCTCTTAAGTGCCACCGGCGTATATAAATGTCTCGCTCAACCAAAGCGTTGATTGCCATTGACATATATATATACGTCTTTCCGAAGTACAATCTTTTCTGTGCACTGCTCTCCATAAAATTATTCTGAAGGCTATGGAATGCAATAAAAGAACCTTGACTGCGTGTTTGCGAAGGATTTATCTATTTCAGAGGATTTCCTTATTTATCCCTTTTCTCCCCCCCGCCCCTCCCAATACATCACATTCGCTAGCCTACATGGAAAACGATGACGTTGTGGAGCGAATTGCGTAACTTTTAATCGACATCTAAGGGATCAAATATAAACTGTATAAATTTATCAAGATAAGTGTTAATTTTTGAATATAATTTTATATATGACAAGCCCATGAGGTCATTGGTAATTATTAAACTTGTTCTTAATTTAGTTTTGTTAAATTAATCATAAAATATATTGTGCAGTACTGATACATTAATGGTGAATTATATCAATGTAAATGTTTTTGTTATTACGTCAGAATGTTTTTTTTGTTTGCTTTCATTAAATTAATAATTTTTTTAATAATCTTTTGTTTCCGACTTTTCAATATCTTCGCACCCCCCTCCTAGAAATATCACGCCCCCTAGGGTGGCGCGCTCCACAGTTTGAGAAGCACTGCCTTATTTTAGTACTTTTAAATTAATTATAAAATACACCGTGCTCTGATGATACACTTTTAAATGTGTTATATCAGTGCAAATGTTGATTTGATTTTTTTATTATGTCAGAATGTATTTTGTTTACTTTCAGTAAATTAATAATTTTTTAATTTGAAATTGAAAATAATTTTAATATAATTTTAAATAATCTTTTGTTTTCGAGATTTTTCACTATGCTTCACAATATTACATTAAGGGATTGCTAGATGCGATCTCGGATCGAATGACTGATGATAACTCTCAAAGAAGCCTCTCAATGTAAATAAAAATTCTATTTCTTTTTTTTATGCTTTGATTTTAATATTTTTTTTCTATTTTTTGTTGAATTTAAAAGTGCAGAAAATCATTGTATGTCTTAAGGAACCAAACATGTATTTGTTATTTTTATTATGTTTTGTCTCATAATATAAAAATTTGTCAAAAAATGTATGGGTACCTTACTTTTTGTTTAATATGTTTTACAAAAAAAAAGAAAAAAAGTTATTTAAGAAATACGACTGTTCCTCTGTAATACTCCTCTATAAAAACACTTTTTTTCAATTCCTACTATTAGTTTACACTTTTATATGTACCTTGTTAAATTTTCAATCGTTAAAAAAATACATTTTATTCTTCCACTTAAATTCAAAAACAATTTTTTTTAAATTGTAGAGTATGACATTTGATGTCAATACAGTTTTTCCAATATATTAACTCATTAATTAAATTTAATTAAGTAATTATAGTCTAAGAAATATATTTCAGTCGATATTATTCCTCTAGATGGCAGCACCATTGGATAAAACCATTTTTGTTAAATTTGGCATGAAGATTTAACTTAACCTGAATAATTATATGCTAGTTAGATGTGTCAGTATCCCTTTTACATTGGTTTTAAGATAAATTTTCACCTATTATATTCAACTTATATTAAAAAATTAATTACAAATTTAACGTGGTTAAAAAGTTTTTAAGTTTATTGAAACGGTGTTTTTTTCCACTTAATATTGTGATTCTGTCATATGTTTATACATATTTATATTACTTGTAATTATATTTAATAAAAGGTAACTAAAATAAAAAATTTCTTTGTTGACCTAAGTAGGAATTGATTTAAAAAACTTCCTTTTTTTATATTACTCCTACTTGTTTTGTATCTCATTTCCGAATGACTCATGGTTCTTACTATCATCGTCATTTGGTAGCACTGACACCTTCGCATTGAATTCCCTCAACTGTTACTAATGTTATGTAAACACCTCATGCTTGATATAAAAACACCATTTGATGTATTCAAAACTAAAATCTTCCGTTGTTTAGTACGGGACATTTCGGTATTTATCTCTACAATCGTAACTACGTTGATGACTACCTTCATTTCTTGATGCTCCGAATTCTGGTAACCCAACGCTATGATTCCCACCATGGCTTAATTTTCTATTGCTTTTTTTCTTAGACACGATTTTTTTTTTTAAGTGAAGCTTTGGGATGTGCCAACAACAGAAAAAATTATGACAAAGTTGCTTCAAGAATGCAGTGTCTTACCTCAAAAATGGGGCCGCGACAGCCTAATGTTTATGGTCAGTAATAATTTTTCTGAAACTACTAAATGTGGGAGAAACTTTAATAAAATGTAAAATCTAAATAACTGAATAAGCATGGTATATTTTTCAAAATCTATCTTCAGTATAAATAATTTAAATTTTTAAATTTAGCAAATAAATTATACGTACCACTGTTTTTAATAAAACTTTTTTATTTATAAATTAGTTATTATGCTCCATCTGTTGTCCTCGTCACCTTGAAAAAGGTGATAGCTCTCGTGTTGCTATAAATACAACACATTGCGTCAAGTACAATGTGTCCTACTATCAAAAAGAGGTTTATGTTTTTCATTATCCTGTAACAAGTAATTGTTTAGTTTTTGGGGGCGTGCATAGTTTCAGTTGATACG
The DNA here is from genome assembly GCA_019973955.1 of Trichonephila inaurata madagascariensis. Taxonomy (NCBI): domain Eukaryota; kingdom Metazoa; phylum Arthropoda; class Arachnida; order Araneae; family Nephilidae; genus Trichonephila; species Trichonephila inaurata. The sequence continues at coordinate 229,411 of BMAV01025345.1, read as the reverse complement.
CGTGCAACATTTTTCAACTTCAAAGTTTTCGACTGTGCACTGGCCGCGGTAGCGTAGTAGTCGAGATAAAGGATTCGTGGCCAGTGTGTCATGAGTTTGAGCTCAGTGCCACTGAAGACTCGCCGTGTAGAGGGCCTAATGCGCGTTTAATTTGTTGTGGCTCTAAGGTCCTCCCATGGGCGTGGTGTGATATTTTGGAAAAAGGGTGTAACGATTATTATTATGACAACACATGATGTCTTAATCGGAGAGCGGATGGTGCACTGCCTGAAATTTTTTGTAGGGGAGAAGGGCTACTCAAAATGCCTTTCCCCTAACGTTCCGAATAGACTCCTCTAGAGAGGGACAAGCGAGAAGACCGGTTTTTTTAGGGTTCCGGGCTGAAAGCAGAAGGTAAAAATGTGGTCTGGATGTAAGATGGTTATTTGAGATGTGCTTGTAAATAAATTGTACATATTTATATCTCTAGCCTGACTATGAGTTTCGTATCCAAAACGCTACAAGGCGTACCAGCTGAAGTTTCACCCTCGCCGCTTGACAATGGTTCAAAATTACGAGTTTGTTGTCAATAGCCTTCGTGTTGCTTTGCAGTGTGATGGTTATAAAACACTCACATTTCTCAAAAGTCCAGTTGTTCATATGTGCTTCTTATAAAGTTATGTTACAGGAAAAGAGCGTTTTCGAAATATCAAGTGTTTAAGACTATAATCAGCATATTTGCAATTAGAAACGGCAACTAGTTCCAAAACCGTCACCTATTCCCCAACATGGTTGACATATTTATATGTATGTTAACAGCGCGCTGCATAATACCACCAGAGGACGTTGAACTTTGTTCTCCTTGGATCAGAAAACAGGTAAGCAGAACTTGTTTGCATGTATTTGTTGCAGAAGGGCTTTTTTTACTAGAGATACCATTTCGTCTCCATCAAAGATAATACGAGCCGTCATCAGAGTTTGAGTGGGGAAGAATCATAAAGGTGATGGAAACCGGGTGGTCAGCTCAGTGAATAGCTCACCACCTAGGCCATTCTGACTTTACTGAGAAGAGGTGTTGGGACCAGTGGACAAAAGAAAGGTCTTTTGCAGGGCCACTAGGCTCAAGACTCCCTCAAAAGACCAATAATAGAGAAGATTGTCACATCATACGAAACGTACGTATAGCGTTAACTGTCTCATTGTCCACCGTCCATACACAGGAAGCACTTTCACTACAGGCCTCTGTATCAATCCACATCATTAGAAGGTGCATGGCTGTAAGAAGATTGTTATCGTGTCCCCCATTGCATGTACTGCCATACACACCCATTCACGTTGCCTTAGCTTGTAGTGGAGTACAGCTCGAAAGAGCTAGAGTACAACCGTATGGAATCGGGTTGTCTTCAGTGACGAATCCAGATACAACTCTGGCATTGATGACAATCGTGTGCATGTGCAAAGGAGGCCCTGTTGTGAAAGCTCAATCCTATCTTCATTGTACAGCGGCATATCAATTCCACAACTGGTGCGATGGCATGGGGTGCCATCGCATATGACCACGGTCACCTTTGATATTAATCCACTGCACCAAGACAACCCAGAGGCACGTTGGTGACATTCTTTAGCCACATGTATTTCCAGAAATGGTAAGGCACCCAGGAGCCGTTTTGTTACAAAAGAAAGCTCGTCTACACACAGCAAGGGGGTCTCACGGGATTGTCTCCAGTATATATCCACCCTTTTCTGGTCTGCTTGATTCGCAGATTTGTCACTAATCGAGCATATCTGAGACAATCTAAGACGGAAAGTCGGACAGAATAAGAGTTGGGTTGAATTAAATGTGGGTTAACATCAGATGAACGCTATGTCGCAGGACATCATGCGTTACTTTTATACCTCAAAGCCCGACCGTATCACCTCATACATTCTTGCTAGAGGTAGACTCAAACAGAGAACTAAAAACTCCATTCATTTGTAACTTTTTTTTACAGTAAATGATCCTTTTGCTTTGATTTTGTAATCACTTACTTGTATCATCGTTGTACTTAAGTATGCAATATTTTGTTTTATTTTGAGAAATTTTTCTTAGTGCACTAATTTTTGTGGCAATGAGTATGTGTGTGTATATGTATATATATATATATATATATATATCCTCAGCCATTCTTAAAAATAGCAAATAATTTGTTGAGAAAATGAAAGATAAAAAAATTTATTCAGTCTATAGTTTAGATTTTGAAGATCTCTTTAACTCTATTAATATTGATGATTTGTTTAATATTCTTGTAAATTTACATAAAGACAATTTATTTAATAATGTTAATTATGATAGATTTGGTTCACTACTTAGGTTTGTACTTAAAGAGAACTATATATATCATAAAGGTAACTATTATCAGCAGATTAAAGGATTGCCACAAGGTGGCCCTGCGAGCAACTGTCTTGCCAATTTATACTTACATTATTTTGAAAGTAGTTACATTAATAATTCTAAATTTTATATTTATCGTTATATAGATGATATAATCATCTTTGGAAAACAAGCCAATATTATACCTAACATTAATTTTTATCCACAATATCTTAATTTAATACAGACAAATAATAACAACAATGAAGCAAATTTTCTTGACATACATGTCAAATTATATGAAAATGTAATAGTTTCTAATATTTATGATAAAAGAGAAGAATTTAATTTCAATATTATAAAAGTTCCTCATTGGGAGAGTAATGTACATGTTTCTATATTCAGAAATATTGTTATTAATTATATACAACGTAATAAATTTCTTGTGTCAAAAAAATCAGACATTATAAATAACTATACACATTTTACTATATATTGCTTAAATCAGAAATACCCAATTTATTTTATTAATAGTTATATAAATAAAGCTATTCAAAATAGTTAGAATTTAAAATTATGAGATTGATAATAGCTTATTACTATAAACAAATATTTTGATATAGTTATCTCCATAGTCTAATATTAGATTAGAAATTACTTACTATTATTTTATTCATATTTACTCTGGTGTTATTATAGTTATGTTATAATATGCAACTATTTTTAATTTTTATTTCCATTTGTAATCTCTTGTTAAGTGCTACATTTCAGCCACTCTTTTGATTTAAATCTGTATTAGGGTATAGAATCTGGCTACAAATTGAATGTTTCCAGATTTAGCGCGGGATTTGCATTTGGAAGTGCAATTTTTAGGTAAGTTACCTCTATTTTGTAATGGATTTAGATATTTCTATCCATTATTTCCTATTGGTTTTTGCTCAGTGTTATTTACAAATAAAGGGGGAAGGTTGGCTGGCCAAAAAACATGTTCAACCCCACTTTTATATAAATTAATTTTTATATACTAACTGTCCTAAGTCAGTATTGTTCATGGCACTGCAGCATCCATTTTATATTTACTATCTCGATTACTCTTTTGTCCTTCATTGTATGATTTTCCTGCTGTCTATGTGTTTGTCGAGTTTATTGTTTGGACGTGATCTCTTGTTAGTAGAGAATTGACATATATATATATATATATATATATATATATGTGTGTGTGTGTGTGTGTAATAATTACCTCTAGTATCCTTTTAACTATAATTCCTTTTAAAAGATCTTTAAATAACTTTTAATTCTTTGGTTCAAAACTAACGCGTTAATCTTAATCGTAATCGAATAATAACAACATCAGAAATCTCATTCCTGCCCTTTCTAATGAATCATATCACCTGTTACAAATGAGTCACACGATATTTACAGCCGGTTTAAAGCAATAGTCTTTCTGTGCTCTCTATCTTTGTATTCATCCTGTGAAATGTTGCTGCTGCTATATATGTAGTGTTGTCCATTCCATGTTTATTGTTTAAGATGTGAATGTTTGTGTGCCTCACCATGTTTAATAAACAAGATTCCTGCCACAGAGGACTGCCTCATCAATCCCATCAATATAGAATACTAATCATCATAAAGAACCATCGACAAATCTACATACAAGTAACCAAAAGAAATAGGCCTCGAATACGCTATATATATATCTATTTACCATTTCGTTTTGCCTAAAATACTTGTTTACCCTTTTGCTTTGTTTAATACTTGTTTTCTTTTACTGTATAGTGTGTTTATCTATGTACGTTGTCTCTATTTATATGTTATTTTTTTTAAATCCGGAATTTCATCAAACTAAACACCTTAAAGCGGCAATTTTTCTGGATTGATAAAGTTTAAAACGCTTTCATTCTGAATCAATCCAATATATGAACAAGCAACTGACGAAAATGTTGCTTATATAATACAAAATCTAAATTTCTAATAAAGCGAAGTATAGTATTTCAAAAGTTGTCAACAGTAAGTAAAAACCCTTAATTTCCTCTGTTGCTATAAAGCTACTTACCTAGCTAATAAAAATCTAGAAAAATCAAAAGAAATAGCCTAATCTCTTTAATGTATATTATTATGACAGAAGGAAATTATTATTATAGTTGCTTTGGGACGTTCAAAATTCAGTATTCTCAGAGATAGCGCCTAACACATTAATAACTAATCTCATACTGGATATATCGTCACTTTAGATATCCTCTCAGGTATAAGTGGGCGAGAGTCTGTGATATTTAGCATGGTGTTCTGTGTTGACAGTTGTACCTTTCATGAAAATTCATGTTTCATTTTGTCCACATTATGTAAAATATCACCATACATTGGCGTATCGATGAAATAAATATACAGCACCACTTATTTTTGCAATACCTTTAATATATAAAATAAAGATTATCAGGAACTTATGTAGTATGGAAACCACGATTGATTGAGCTCCGCGTTTGGATCGACGATCATGAGTGATTACAGCGGAAATTTGGACTTTTCGCCGACTAGACAAGCAAAAATTGCTGCCTGCGAAAAGCTTAGAGATACAGTCACTGGTATCTCAGCCCTTCACAAGTCACTTCTCGATGAAAGCCTAGCAAGTTCACCTACTCACAGGAATTCCTTCTCCGAAATCTACCGGATGAGCACCCAAGCCATGGCTATGAAAAAGGAGGAAATGGTAAGTGAGCTTAAAACCCTCCCCCCATGCACTAGAACTGATTGCAATGAGCATAAAATTCCCACTACCTTGGTAGTTGAAGAAATTAATTCTAACGATCCCATTTCGG
>BMAV01025345.1:198469-210281 GCA_019973955.1 Trichonephila inaurata madagascariensis | reverse complement strand
TTAAAGAATGAAATCATGAGAGAATTTCATGACAAACACATAGCAAGTCATTTTGTCCGATTTAAAACTTATAAAATAAGAGACGTTTGTTATTTCCAGTATATGAGAAATTTTATTGATCAATATGTCTCTACATGCCATATGTGCAAGTTAATAATTATAAAATGGCGTAACCAGCTGGTCGATTAAATCCGAACCTATCAAATAATCCAAATGAAATACTTACATTAGATTTGTTAGGTCCGCACCCTACATCGAGAGTGAGACGTAATCGATATGTATTAGTAATTAATGATCATTTCAGCAAATGGGCAGAAATCATACCTCTTAAAAAGGCCTCAGCTCGTGTAATAGTGGATATTTTTTTTGATAATTTTATATCGCTTTTTGAAGCTCCAATAAAATTAATAAGTGATAACGGTCCCCAATTTATATCCGGAATTTTTGAACATTTAAGTGAAAGATTAGGCATAAGGCATGTGAAGATTGTTGTATATAGACATCAGGCAAATAGAACCGAACGCGGGAATCGCGATCTGGTGCAAATGATTGCAAATTATGTAAATGATCAACACGATACATGGCACCAATTCTTACGAGAGTTTCCTCATGCTATTCGTACAGCAGTGAATGAAACGACGGGAAAAACGCCTGCAGATTTATTTTTAGGTCGAAAGTTGATTACCCCTTTTCAAAGATTAATCATGGTTTCAGACGGAACTGAGTTTGCAGTAGGAGATATTAAAAAATTGTCTGATGACGCTAGACGAAACACAAAAACTAAACATGCAAAATGGGAGAAGTATTATAATAGACGCAGGCGTGATGTACAAATTAAGGTGAATGACTGGGTCTTGTTAGAAACACACCCTTTAAGTTCAGCAGCCAACAAAATTTGAGCTAAGTTTGAACAAAAATTTGAAGGTCCATATAGGGTGTTAGAAGTAAGAAATAATAATAATGTTATAATATGGAGGTCAGGAAAAAGGTTAACCGTCAATGTTGATCAAGTGAGAACATATCGTTATAGGAAATGTGACGAGATTGAGATAGGAACAGGTAGCTCGGATAGCATTAGTCCACGTCAGGAAACGAGTTGTTGAGAAAGCGTACAACGAAGATCAAAAGAGTCGCAATATGTTAGGAAGAATGGGTCTGATGTAAAGCGTGAGTTAGAGGAAAAAGGGATAACTCTTAAGTCAAATCAACGTGAGAGACACACAGGAAGGGCCGATAAGCGCGGACCACTTATTAGATCACTACCTAGCTCTTTTTCCAATAATAAAACAAAGATTAAAAGAAAACGCCAGGAAAGATTAGGATATAAACGATCGCATGAATCTTGGTCAAGTGGACCACAAAGTAAGTTGCAGAAACGTGTAGACCATAAAATAAAGAAAAGACCATTCTCATCAGATAACCATAACATCTATATAAGTAGGAAGAGGAACCGAACGGAAGGAGCAGTGGTTCAAGATAGAAAAAGGTATAACCTCAGACCACGCAAGAAACAAGACCAGGAGTCCCGACCAACCAGTAAAGTGAAGTCAGATCAAGCCAGGAACAGCCGAAGAGAAAACTACAGACCCTACATCAGGAAGCAGACAGGATCAAAGAGCAGCCAAGAAATGAGAAGAGGAGCGAAAACTAACAGTACACTATCATTGGAAATTCTAGTAGGAGACGACAAGTCATAAAATCAGGTTGTATTGTTTCATTTTATATTCTTTCCAACAAGTGGTCGGAAAAATTATTGCAAAGAAGGAAGAGTCTCGGGTGGTATTTAAAAATTATAATCCAAGCAAAAGTTGACACTACAATGAGTGTATTTTTTTTTTTTTTTTTTGAACTTTTGACTTGTAAAATTTGTTCTCATTTGATGGAGAAAACAATTGTAATCATGCATTTGTTTACTTCGATGTATGACTTCGCTCAGATACGACAATTCCTTTGGTTATTTGTTTTAATGATTTATTGAAAAATGTTTGTAATTGTATAGTGTATGTATATATATAATATTGTTGTATTGTTTCATATTAATGTACATCTGGTTCAGGGAAACGCGGCGTAGACAGGATTCTAACAATAACAATAACATTAACGGCGCAACGCGACTGATGGGAGTTTTTTGAGAGAGCCAGATGAAATATATAGATAAAAATTTGTTGTAATTTAAAAATGATATATAATGTATAAAAATTGTGAAATATACTGGTATTATGGGAATATAGATTTTGCCAAGTAACTTAAAGAGTTTTTATTTCAGGGTGACTGACCCTGAATTCTGGATAGGAAGCAGTTATTTTTCACATTGTAAATCCGACAGGATGGATATAACAAATGTTAGACAGAAGAAGATTCTAAAGAGAAGCAAATTTTTTGTAAATCCGACAAGATCAATGGGGCATACCCATATTTGTTGTAAAAGGGAGAATCTACCATGATTGAAATGCATGGCTGTTGATGTTGATCTAATTAATTGAGTAAAATTTATTGTGGCTGTCAAGAGTTTAAATTAAGGAGGAATATTAAAAATTAAATTTAAGATGATTAATGAAAATTAAAGTTTAAGTTGAATATTGAAAACTAATAGTTAAACTGAGGATTCAAGGTTAAAATTTAAATAAAACTTGGAAAGTAAGGGGATTCAGAAATAAAAATTTAGGCACGTAATTTCTTAAGGGCCATTAAGACCCTCGAATAAATCACATTTTGCTTCTTGGAGGGGGTTGTGACGGGCTCACGCGTCTTTTCTTTAACATAACCTCTGGGTTCTTTGACGGACAAGATTAATGGCAACTCTTTTCCAACCAAAATCCAAAAAGCGAAATGCGAGTGAGAAATGCAAATAAGATAGCTTTTAAAAGAACAGAAGTTTCAGTAAGCAGGATGGCAATTTGGGGAAAGTTCTGTTTGAAGAGATACAAGCGTGAATTGACAGTCTATCTTAAAGTTACCGGGATATCCAGCCATTGATACAAGGTGCATACCATTGCACGCGCGCCCAAACGTTTCCGTACCGTGATAGATTCTTAGTTTGGATTTAGGTACGACTTATTATTTGATATTAGAACTTGTAATATTATCAGAATTGAGAGTAGGTGGATAATATAAGTATTTAGATAAAGTGGTCTAAATTACGCGATTCGGTTTAATTATCGCTTTGTGTTTGGTTCATTAGATTCTCACTTATATAAATTTATCTAAATTGTTAGAGGTTTAAGTTATATTCTGAATAAAGTCATATTAAGAATTTTAAAATGTCAATTCATTTTGAGAATTCCACACCTCTAATTCACGCTGACAATAAACGATATGGTCAACAAAGAGCGACCATATCCCAATCTTATCCTTGAGTGGGGAAAAAAGACGGAAAATGATTTTAGCACTCAAAAAAGCCCGTGCAACGCCGGACTAAGAGGAGAGAAAAGAAACCTGGCTTAAAATGCAAAGAAGTGGAAGAAATTTCGAAAAAGGGAATTCTAATGACATTAATGTAGAAATCACTTACACCAGGAAGTTCTGACACCATGCCGAAAGGGGAATTTCCATGCGGAATATCTTATGCATTTGAGAAAGTCCGTGAAACTCCGGACCTTGCAGTTAGTTTTTATATAAAATCCACAATAATAATAATAAACTACTGTTTGTAAAAAATGCAACACTATGATAGAATCATCCAAATGAAATGAAATTTGCTGCAAACGTTAACTATAGAATGTTACGCAAAGTAGTACAGTTTCTGAGCCACCAAGCATGCACGGTGTGAGCAACGCCCTCTGAACTGATGTTGAAAGTGTATAAATAAAGGGATGAAGCAAGACGTTGAAAATCGTGCATAATTATTTGTTAGTGGTGAGCGCTTAGTGGGATTTCAGTATGATCCAAGACGAAATAGGGGGAAATTCCAACAACGGGAGTTTGAACGGGAGAGGATTATCGGCCTTTGAGAAGGAGGATTTTCCTATCGTGCAATAGGAGCTAGTGTGCAGCGGAACAGTTCCACAGTGATGTGAATTTGGAAGCAGTGGAACGACGAACACCGAACACCTCGAAAATCTGGGAGTGGACGACGAAAAGTGATAGACACCTTGTGATAAAGCCCCCTTTGGTGACCGTATCTTTGACTGTCAGCGTGAGCTAGAGGTGTGGGTTCTTCTAAGGTAACAGACATTTTAAATTGTTAATATGACTTTATTAAGGATAAAACTCAAATGTCTAACAATTTAGATAAATTTAACTAGCGAGAATCTAGAATGAACAAACACACAAAAAGATAGTTAAATCGAATCGCGTAACTAAGACCACTTACTCTAAATAATTATTCAATCCGCCTACTCTCACTTTTAATTATATTACAAGTCCTAATATCAAATAATCAGTCCTACCTTAATCCAACTAAGAATAGATTTCTATATGGAGACGTCTGGGCGCGCGTGCAATGATATGTACCTTGTATTACTGGTTTACTTTCCAGGTTACTTACCGAGTGGCTCTTAAATCACGCTTGTATCTCTTCGGACATAACTTTCCCCAAATTGCCATCCTGCTTACTGAAACTTCTGTTCTTTTAAAAACTATCTTATTTTCATTTCTTGTTCACATTTCGCTTCTTGGGTTTTGGTTGGAAAAGAGTAGCCATTAATCTTGGCCATCAAAGAACCCAGAGGTTATGTTAAAAAAAGACGCGTGAGCCCGTCACAATCCCCTCCAAGAAGCAAAACGTGATTTATTCGAGGGTCTTAATGGCTCTTAAGAAATTATGTGCCTAAATTTTTATTTCTAAATCTCCTCACTTTCCAAGTTTTATTTAAATTTTAACCTTGAATCCTCATTTTTATTATTAATTTTCAGTATTCAACTTAAACTTTAATTTTCATTATTCATCTTAAATTTAATTTTTAATATTCCTCCTTAATTTGAAATCTTGACAGCCACAATAAATTTTACTCAATTAATTAGACCAACATTAACAGTTATGCATTTTAATCATGGTAGATTTTCAATTTTACATATGTGGGCCCGATCATCCGAACGGAGTGACCGGGGCACAAGCCATCCTTGACTTGGATGGAAAAAACAAGGTCAGCAAGCCCCTTAACTAACTTAACTCTACTTAAATACTACTTAATGTTACTTAAACTACTATATCAATCTTCTTTATCTTCCATTTCTTTTCCATCCATTTGAGATTACAAAAATTTTGAGACTTGGTTTTCAAATTGGAATTCAGGGTCTGTCACCCTGAAGTAAAAACTCTTTAAGTTACTTGGCCTAATCTATATTCACATAATACCAGTACATTTCACAATTTTTATACATTATATATCACTTTTAAATTACAACTAATTTTCATATATACACCTCATCTGGTCTTTCCGATAAACTTCCCATCAGTCGCTCAGCGCCGTTAATGTTATTGTTACTATCCTATCTAAGCCACGTTTCCCTGAACCAGATGTACATTAATATGAAACAATAGAACAATATATATATACAAACTATACAATTAAAACATTTTTCAATAAATCATTAAAACAAATAACCAAAGGAATTGTCGCATCTCAGCGAAGTCATACATCGATGTAAACAAATGCATAATTACAATTGTTTTCTCCATCAATTGAGAAAAAAATTTTACAAGTCGAAAGTACAAAAATAAATACACTCATTGCAGTGTCAACTTTTGCTTGGATTATAATTTTTAAATACCGCCCGAAACTTCCTTCTCTGCAATAATTCTTCCGACCACTTTTTGGAAAGAATATAAAATGAAACGATACAACCTGATTTTTCAGGCTTGGCATCTCCTACTAGAACCTCCAAGGATATGGAACTATTAGTCTTCGCTCCTCTTCTCATTTCTTTGGATGAGAGAGATCTCTGAGGATTTTCTTTTTTATTGGTATTCCTACTCCTTGATCTTGCCTGCTCCCTGGTGTAGGGACTGTAGTTTTCTCCTCGACTGTTCCTGGCTTGATCTGACTTCACTTTACTGGTTGGTCGAGACTCCTGATCTTGCTTCTTTCGTGGTCTGAGATTATACATCTCTCTATCTTGAACTACTGCTCCTTCCGTTCGGTTCCTCTTCCTACTTATATAAATATTAGTAGTAGTATTTGGCGATAATGTTCTCTTTTTATGGTCTACACGTTTCTGCAACTTTCTTTGGGGTCCACTTGACCAAGATCCATGCGATCGTTTACATCCTTATCTTCCTGGCGTTTTCTTTTAATCTTTCTTTTATTATTTGAAAAAGAGCTAGATAGTGATCTGATAAGTGGTCCGCGTTTATCGGCCCTACCTGTTTGTCTCTCACGTTTATTTGACTTAAGATTTATCCCCTTCTCCTCTAACTCACGCTTTACATCTGAGCCCCTTCTCCCTAACATATTGTACGCCTTCCCAACTACTGGTTTCCTGACGTGAATTAATGCTATCCGAGCTACCTGTTCCTATCTCAATCTCGTCACATTTCCTATAACGATATATTCTCAATTGAGAAACATTGACTGTTAACCTTTTTCCTGACCGCCATATGATGACATTATTCTTTTTTATTTTAACACCTTATACGGACCTTCAAATTTTTTTTTAAACTTGGCGACAATTTTGTTTGCTACTGAACTTAAAGGGTGTGCTTCTAAAAAGACCCAGTCATTCACCTTAATTTGTACATCACGCCAACGTCTATTATAATACTTCTCCCATTTTGCATGTTTAGATTTTGTGTTTCGTCCAGTCTCATCAAACAATTTTCAATATCTCCGACTGCAAATCCAGTTCCGTCCGAAACCATGATTAATTTTTGAAATGGGGTAATCAACTTTCGACCCAAAACTAATTCCGCAAGGGGTTTTCCCGTCGTTTCTTTCACTGCTGTACAAATAGCATAAGGAAACTCACGTAAGAATCGGTCCCATGTATCATGTTGATCATTTACATAATTTGCACCAGATCGCGATTCCCGCGTTCGGTTCTATTTGCCTGATGTCTATATACAACAATCTTCACATGCCTTATGCCTAATCTTTCACTTAAATGTTCAAAAATTTCGGATATAAATTGGGGACCGTTAACACTTATTAATTTTATTGGAGCTCCAAAACACGATCTAAAATTATCAAAAAAAGTATCCGCTGTTACACGAGCTGAGGCCTTTTTAAGAGGTATGATTTCAGCCCATTTGCTGAAATGATCGTTAATTACTAATACATATCGATTACGTCTCACTCTCGATGTAGGGTACGAACCTAACAAATCTATCGTAACTGTCTCATTTGGATAATTTGATACAATCGGATTTAACGCGTAACATCGGATTTTTACAGCTGGTAACGCCTTTTTATAATTATTAACTTGCACATATGGCATGTAGAGTCATATTGATCAATAAATTTTCTCATATACTGGAAATAACAAACGTCTCTTATTTTATAAGTTTTAAATCGGACAAAATGACTTGCTATGGGCTTGTCATGAAATTCTCTCATGATTTCATTCCTTAAAGACTTTGGAATGTATACACGCATTTCACCAAACGAAGTTGTGTATTTCGCATAAAACAACAAGCCTTCAATTAGACGGAAGTAGCGAGACCAATTCTCACATATCGTCGCGTTAACTGAGTTATCTACCGGGTTTTCTAAATATCTATAGATACGACCTCATTCTGGGTCATTCTTTTGCTCTGTTATTAACTGTTCTCGCGACGTAAGTACTAAATCTCTGATTATTGCACAATTAACTTTCTCTCCCATTGTACTTTCAACCGGGTTTCTGGATAAAACACCCGCCACCGTATTTTGAGTTCCAACTCTATGTTCCCATTCTATATTAAATTCTGCTAATTTGAGTGCTTATCTGATCATCCTACTTGACAAATTTTTCCCATGAGTTAAACTTGTTGAAGCAGCGTGATCAGTGATTTCTATAATCGGCAGTGATCCTAAGTATGTTCTGAATTTATTCAGCGCCCACACTAATGCTAAACATTCTCTCTCGTTTACCGTATAATTCCTCTAAGCGTTGCTCAGAGTACGCGAAGCAAATACAACTGGTCTCTGTTCTTGATTTAGAAATGCACCCAAACCTATTGAACTTGCATCTGTAAATAACTCGAAAGGCTTTTTGAAATCAGGCAATTTTAAAACTGGCGCCTTTGTTATGGTCGCCTTGACCGCGTCAACTGACTTCTGCGCCTCAATGGACCAGAAAAATTTTTTAAATTGTTGTTTAAGCTTATAAAGTGGTTCGCAAAGATCAGCATTATTTTTAACAAATTTCGCGTACCACTAGGACATACCTAAAAACTTGGATACCTCCTTTGAATTACGCGGTGGTTTCATCTCAAGTATGGCTCGAACCTTTGTCTCATCCGTTTTGATTTCTTCCTTACTAATAATTAATCCTAAATACTTCAATTCATCACAACCAAATCTACATTATTCCTTATTTAACGTCAATCCTGCATCTTGAAATAACAAAAAAACCTCCCTTAAATGTTCAACATGCTGAGTGAATGATGGAGACGAGATTGTAACGTCGTCCATATAAACATTCACAAACCTCTCTCTCACCGGTTTCAATATGATCTCTATCGCTTTTTGAAAATTGGGAGCCGCCCCTGATAAGCCGAATGGCATACGCCGAAATGCGTAAGTGCCACTTTTTACTACGAACGCGGTCTTAACAATATCATAGAGGTTTACTGCCATTTGAAAGTACCCACTTCTTAGATCAAGACATGACATTATTGTCGTATAGGGGATATTCGTTATTAAATCATCTATTAACGGTAAGGGATAGCGTGGATACTTCGTGACCGAATTAAGTTTCCTATAGTCAATCGCAAATCTATATGCTTCCGGATTATCCGGTGGTAACCCATTATTTTTCTACATAACACAACAGGTGACGCGTACGTGGATTGAATTGGAACTATGGTTCCTTCTTGCAACATTTTCTCAATATGAAATTCGAGTATCGCTTGTTTTTGCCGATCATACCTGTACAGCCTGGAAACAACCGGTGGACTATCTCCCGTATCAATTTCATGGTATAAAACATGAGTAAGACATGATTGATCTGAGAACAATCCCTTAAAACTACTAAACAAATTTTGTAACTCCTGTTTTTGCTTATCCTCCAACTTTGTCTTAGACAGATCTATTTCTACATTTTCTTCCCCAATTGTTTTAACCACCTTCTCTATTTGCGAATCGGGAATCTTTAACGATTTTCGATCAATGTCTAAAACAATCTTTGATCCACTTATGAAATCAACCCCAAGAATACATGGGTATTCCAAATTTGTCAACACATGAAACAACCAAGGTTTTTCAAACTCTCTAATTCGAATATTCAATTCTACAATTCCTATATTTTAACATTTCGCTCCCTGTGCTGTGATCACCTGAGCACGCGATTTTTTTACTTGCTTATTAAAAAAAAATATTTTTTATATATTTCCTCAGATATAAATAATTTATCCGCTCCAGTGTCCCATAACGCTTTCAAAAATGTGTCATTTAATAAAATAGGAACATATGGAAATTCTACGGGTGATATATATATATATCGCGCAGAAAGTTTAATCGGTATATCCACTGCCGAGTTCTTTTGATTACTTTGAACCTCATTAACTTTCAAATATTTCAATCGTCCCCTTTGCATCCTATCACCTCGACTGAAATTCTCACTCGAACCCCTATTTCTGCCGTCCCCTCTATTAAAATCTTCGTTTTGATCTTCCTTTCGAAATTGGTATCCCCTTTCGTTGAATCTGCGGTCATCGTTCTAAAATCTATTCCTACTTTCAAGCCACTTATTTCCTTGACGGCCATTTTCATAGTTACCCCTATAATCATTTCTGCCATTATTTGGTCTACGCCCAACTTCTGAATTTCTCCAGTTTCTGCAATTATCATCAACATTAGTCATCCTACTCTCATTTCGACTTTCTTTCCACATTATCACTATTCTGCGAACCCCGTGTTGATTAGCAATACCTCTCTTTAAACTTAGCTAAGATCTCCAAAAGTTGTACCGTGTTTTGTGGTTTTCGGACCTTCACATAGTCCTGAACTTGTGATTCGAGTCTAATAAAAGTGTGATCTACCAAGTCCGCCTGCGACATCCCTAGTTCTAATTTTTGGTGCTGTTTTAACAAATCATAAACAAAACCGTCGGCCCCGGATTCCTTCCCTGCTGAGAGGCATAAAACCGCGTTTCCAAATCTTTCTTATTCCTTATAACGGGGAATGATTTTGATATAGCTGCGCGAAATCCGTGATGGTATTCTGCCCTAATACTGATCCGAATATCTGATACCAATCTCGGGCCCTTCCCCGGAGATGACCTTTCAAATAAGCACATGCTAAATCGCTAGGTATTTCTAGTAATTTTATTTGATTGTCTATGACTTCCAGAAATTTTGTCACGTTTTCCAACCCGGAAAAGCACACTTCTGGTAAAATATCAAACCCACTCGAGCTTCCTACCCCAGGGTCATATAAATTAAATTTGTTCGGGCGCCTATGTGATATGGTCGCTCTTTGGTGACCATATCTTTGATTGTCAGCGTGAATTAGAGGTGTGGGATTCTCAAAATGAATAGACATTTTAAAATTCTTAATATGACTTTATTAAGAATATAACTTAAACGTCTAACAATTTAGATAAATTTATATAGGTATTAAATTTATATAAGTAATAAATATATCTAATGAACCAAACACACAGCGATAATTAAACCGAATCACGTAATTTAGACCACTTTATCTAAATACTTATATTATCCACCTACTCTCAATTCTGATAATATTACAAGTTCTAATATCAAATAATCAGTCTTACCTTAATCCAAACTAAGATTCTATCACGGTACGGAAACGTCTGGGCGCGCGTGCAATGGTATGAACCTTGTATCAATGACTGGATATCCCGGTAACTTTAAGCTAGGCCGTCAATTCACACTCGTATCTCTTCCAAACATAACTTTGCCTAAATTGCCATATTGCTTACTGAAACTTCTGTTCTTTTAAAAGCTATCTTATTTGCATTTCTCACTCGCATTTCGCTTCTTGGATTTTGTTTGGAAAAGAGTTGCCATTAATCTTGGCCGTCAAAGTACCCAGAGGTTATGTTAAAGAAAAGACGCGTGAGCCCGTCACAAGATGTTTCTTTAAATTCCGACCAATGATTTACAAAAAGCAATACTACTTGATTAAAAAAATATTAATTTAAAGCAATAAAAGAAAATGTGTCTGATGCTAACCAAAAATATTACAAAATACTATAAGTACATTCGTTTTTTTTTTTTTTTTTAACAATAATTACTTTCTATGAATCTAAAATAATAAAATGGATTTCAGCTTTTCATTTACTAATCAATCTTTACATATATTTAGCTTAAAAATGTCTCAAAGAACTAATGTAGTTTTATCCAAAATAAAAGACAATACACTATTTTATTATTAAATAATTAGTCGGCTCCGGTGGTTTAGAGGTAACATGCCTGTTTTGTAGCCCCCAAGTTAGGGGTTTGACCCCGGTGGAAGTCGATAGATTTTCTGGATGAGAAAATCGTAGGCACGCATGCCATATGATTATGTGACATATAAAAGATCCCATGAGTATCAATTTGGTTCTTATGTTCTCGGCAAAATTGAATCACGACAATGTTTAGCATCCAATGAGAGCTTCAGTTAAAAATTTTTTTTTTCAAGCGTCATAATTTGGCACCGAGAGGCACCACTAGATGGTGTTCACGCGATAGCTCAGAGATTTAAAATTGCATTTAACAAACTCG
>BMAV01025345.1:185850-197623 GCA_019973955.1 Trichonephila inaurata madagascariensis | reverse complement strand
TGTGTGTGTGTGTGTGTGTGTGTGTGTGTGTTATAAGAAAACGGTATGGATGAAAGCCTAGATATATATTTACATGCACTGAAAAAAAATATTCAAAAAGAAAAAAAAACTATCTGATAAAAACATTTATATTTTATTTTTATTTTCCTTAGTTTTTCCTTCCACTGTCATTGTTACAAATTTTGTGTAATGAACGCTTCAAATAGTGTAAATAATTTATATCAGGATTGTAATACATTAATATTACTTTTCGTTGTATTTATTTTATGTTAAAATCTTACACCACCTATCCCTTCGAAATCTAGTTTTATTATGAAATAAAAAAAATAGTGATTACACTGATGAACGGAATAAACTAAAAGCGAGCACGCACTGAGGCATGGCGTGGACAAAACAAAAGGAATAAAAAAAGAAAGATGCATGTTTTCACTGGCTTTTTTGCAGATGGCAGAATTTTTCCTGCTTTCTTGACAATTATCGTTATATTTTGTAAACTTCACACAATATCTTTATAAATTATAACCTATGTGTTATTCTGATGTATAAACTATATTATTGTACAGTTTCATTAAAATCCATTCAGTTGTTTTTCCGTGAACGACTACCAAACATCCAAACATACTTTCACATTTATAATATATATCTTGATTGTAATCAGCCTCACACTCCGCCTGTTCAAGCTTTCGCAGTTCCTGGCGCCTGGCGTAGACAAAACAAAATTCAAAGGTTTGCTTCACACATAAAAGATAGATATTTGCTGTCGCGGGCTTTTTTGCAGATGGCAGAATTTTTTCCTATTTACTTGACAATTATTGTTTTATTTTGGACACTTCACACAATATCTTTATAAATTATAGCCTATGTGTTATTCTGATGTATAAGCTATACTATTGTAATGTTTCATTGAAATCCATTCAGTTGTTGAGTGAAAGACCACCAAACATCCTCACAAACTTTCACGTTTATAATATATATCCTGATGGTTTTGGATATAGTTGGTTTCTATAATTGTATTTTGGTTTGTTGAAATTTTTTTACTTATCGCTAATTCTAATTTTTGTTCAAGAGACAATTCCTTTTCACTATCGACATTAGTGTCATAATTATCTTCGATAACTGTACCGAATTCTTCTGAATATGGATAAGGTTTGTGGGTAAAAAATTTTAAGAAAATTTACTATAAATTTGATGAAATTTGAATTGGTTAGTCTCTTTTCTTTTTAACACGCTTTTATAAGTTTTACTTGTATGTAATAGAATCTTTGGACTCGATTTTTACCCACTTCAAAAGGTCAGATTAATTCAAAATTTTGCACACTAGTCAAGGATCGATGACATTACAATAATTTTATAATTTTGTTCCATTGTCCTGATCAGGATCATCAAAAATAATGATTTTGAGATTTGGCAACTAATTCATTACATCGTTTCCAGATTTGGGCATTTAATTCCATACTCCATTTCCAAAGTTGGCGACTAATTCCAGATGTGGGGACTAAAAGATCCTATCCCTTAAAAAGGTACAACTCTAAAAATGAAAACGCTTGTAATTAATACAAATAAAACAAAAAAAAAGTGTTCTTTATGTGTAGCAGTTTCTTCTCATAATATAAATGATTGTCAAGTTTTTCTGAAAATGGAAATAAAAAAAAACTCGTGACTTGAAAAAAAATAATTTATGTCTTAACTGCTAAACTCAAACATTTTGTTTTTCATAATTCATTTTACCAAAACAGCTGATTCCCCACTTAAGCCGACCTTGAACTGTGAAAGTTAAAGCAAAACTTGCTGAATTAATCGAAGAAAACCTGAATAGTTTTGTTTTTTTTCCTATTTGGAATCACTTAGTATCAGAGATTATCTAAAACTTTTCGAAGAAGACCAAGCCATGACCATTAGACAGCACACAGACCCGTTAATTAATATCCATTAAAGAGCAAGTCTAATTCCAGCAGCCACGTAATTCCGGCTCCAAATATCAAACTCAGGATAAATTCAACAATGAATAAATGATAGTTTAAAAAACTAAAAAAAAACACGCTTTTTTTGTAGATAGAACTAAAAAATGAAAAATAAATTATAGTTTAAAAAAACAAAAACAAAAAACACTTTTATAGTGAATCGAACTAAAAAGTAAAAAAATAATTCCTAATATAAGAATAAAATGATTAACGAGAAAATTAATGTTATTGTGGTAAAAACGTGGGGTGCTCTATATTAATAGATATATCTTACTGGTTCTATTCCGAAATGCTGAGTTAGAGTAAAAATGTAATACAAAGCATCCCACGTTTTTACCACAATGGCATTAATTTTCTCGTTAATCCTTTTATTCTTATATTAAGAATTATTTTTTTTACTTTTTAGTTCGATTCACTATAAAAGCGTGTTTTTTAGTTTTTTTAAAATATATTTTTTTCATTTTTATTTTTAAAGTTATGATATGTAAATATAATGTGAATAACAAACTCACCAATTTAAAAAATATGGAAATATTACGCACTTTCTTCACAACTACAACCTTGTTTTCACACATATGTATATCAGACTACGAATCCTGCGTGTGTGAAGAATTGCTCTGATGTGTAGTAGGATAGTTTTGGCCCGCCTCCTTGAATAATACATATATTTTATCACTTCTCTTGATTGTATGATGCAATTTTATATTCATAGTCTAATGAATTTCGCCCGTTAAGGAGACATAAAAACAAAAACGTATACTATTTTTCTAGGTGGGTGATCCCTGAACTTATAATGGAGACAATTTAAAAAAAAAAAAAATTTCAAGTAAAAACCGAAAAACCGGTATTTAAACTTGTGAATACCGGTATAACAAATTGTACAAATGGCTCAAAATACCGGTATTCGGTATTCCAGTATACCGGTATTGCAATCCCTTTCGGCGACCAGTTCTCTTTTCTGTTAAATCTCGCTTTAATTTGCGGAGACGTGATGGCCGCATTCGTGTTAGACGGTGAACGCTCCCTTCCAGAGTGTGTTACCGAACGTCATAGTGTCCAGACAACCAGAGTTATTGTCTAGGGTGCTATTTCGTATGATGGTTGATCTCAGCTGCTACAATTGAAGGGAAATTTGAATAGCAACAGGTACGTCCGTGAAGTGCTAAAACCTGAAATCTTCCCCTTCCTTGATGGCATTCCTGGAGCTATCTTTCAACAGGGTACTTCATTCCCACATGTTGCAAGAAATGTTCGAGACTTATTTTCAGCCCAACGTATGCAACTTCTTTTTCCTTGGCCTGCTTATTCATCAGATATGTCACCTATTAAACATGGGTGGGATTTGGTTGGTCGACGTCTCACTCGTAATCCGCGTCCTACAGTGTTAAATGACAAACTTTGGCTGCTCATATAAACAATATGGAATTCTCTTCTTCAAGCAGACATTCAATATCTGTTTGACTCCATGCTACGTCGTATACCTGCTCTCATTACAGCGCGTGGTGGCTGCGCCAAAAACTTACTTCGGGAACTTAATGATTCTTTTTTTTTTTTTTTTTTTTTTGGAAATTTATTCATTTATTTGTACCAATACAAGTCGTTTGTGTATTTTATTTCATTTAATGTTACAATCCTAGATAAAACTAGACAGAATAGAGTGTAAAAAATATTAGTCGCACAGTGTTATATAATAACAACCTCTTTGCCTCAGGAATCAAGATATATATATATATATATATATATATATATATATATATATGTACACATATAATTTTTTCCGTCACCAAAACCCTAGAGTACCTTCCGAGTACGACGTTACAATCAATATGGACTTTTATTTCATGAACAATACATGTTTGGGAACAATATATTACAATGCTTTTATGTAAAACAGTTTAAAACTTGAACTTAAGGAATCGTTCCTGGAAGCGTTTTTAACATCGTTTTGTTACAAATTTAATGGCATTATGGCGTCCTTCATTATTTAATTTTAACTTTATTGTTGAAAAAGGAATACTGAAGTCGTGCAAACTGCATGTTGAAAAAATTTAATAGTTAATCATTTGAATCAGAAAAAGCAAATCAATAATTGCCTGAAAACGTTGACTTAGAGTACAGCTCACTCAGAAACTCACAAAACAACAAAAAAACTTAATTATAAAGTAAAGTTTTAATTATTTCAAAAAATACGTTAAAAACTTGGTACGTTATTATAAAAATTTCAAAATATCTCTATGCTTATATATTCATATCAAGAATTGGGATACAATATTCAAAAATCGCTCTGATTCTTGAACAAAAAGAATGAAATATCGTAATTTTTTTCGATATGATTTATAGAATTATCAATATTTTTTTTCAAATCCTTTAAAGTCCTGGAGTTTACTATCTTAAATTTTAACAACATTTTGTGAATATGTGTTTAGGAAACCAAATGCGATCAAAATTTCAAAAATCATTATATTTTATTAAGAAAAAAAATCACTTCATTTTAAAGTTAGTAATTTGAATGTTTTCAATTAATAATATCCACAACATGAATGTTAATTTATTTAAAATCATAGAAATTTATGACAGTTGAAAAAGAAGACTA
This sequence comes from Trichonephila inaurata madagascariensis, assembly GCA_019973955.1. Classification (NCBI taxonomy): domain Eukaryota; kingdom Metazoa; phylum Arthropoda; class Arachnida; order Araneae; family Nephilidae; genus Trichonephila; species Trichonephila inaurata. The sequence continues at coordinate 193,069 of BMAV01025345.1, read as the reverse complement.
ACTGAAAATAAAACATTCGCGAAAAGCAAACGAGTTCAAGGAAATTGTTATTTACATTACATCACTCAACTCTACTTTTCAACAACAACGTGAAGCGTTGGAAATATGTGGATATGTTTATCAATCAACCGATTGCAAAATGAAAGCCTTGCTCGTTAATCGTGCGCGCATCAACACCCACTACTGTTGTAAAACCTCCTACTTAAAAAATTGACGAAAATATCAAAAAGGAGAGATTGCTCTGCGATATTTATTTTTCGTTCTTAAGAGAGTCATGTGGTTTTCGGGCTCTGTCAAAGAGAAAGTTTGAAGGCGTCGCTTCTCACGCAAAATGGTCAAAAACCGATTTTTCAATTTTTAACGGGAAAAAAATTACAAATATTTTTGCTTTAGAAGCATTAGTTCTAGTGCTTGCATGCATTAGTTAATATGGTAAGCCTTTACATCCAATCGCAGTTTCAATCAAATGAACATTTCAACGCAAAAGAAACATATTTTAAAGCACTACTTATAGCTTTGAAACTGCGCATGTATATATAATAATAATATATAAATAAATATTTCTCTACAAGAGATTTTTCAAAAAAGTTATTCAAAGAATTATGGTTTAAAATGTAAAGTAATTTTCATCGTCTTGAAACCTTTCCTCTTCATATGAATTTCCGTCGTGCAATTTTAACAAAAAAAATCAAACCGAAATTAATGGATGGTATAAAAATGAAAAACAAAAAAAAAGTTGAACATAAGAAAATCGGATTTCAGTACTATTTATTTTTTCCATTTGAATTGAGTCAACTGAAAAGTGGATCCTATTCCGTTCTATTCTGTTTCCATCGAATTTTGTTTCATCTTCATCATCTGAAGAGAGAAATATGTAGAAAAATCCTATACCTTGGCCCCAATTTTATCTCCCTCTTTTTCTTGAGCTTTAGGGTTGTAGTTCTAGAAATATACCATTGTACCTGGGATAATACTTGGACTGAGCGTTAGACTTGAGAATATATGGTAATAAAAATTTTAAGAAATGCCCTCTTTAAAATAATAGTTATGATAAGTAAATTCTCATACAGAGTAAGTTTCAAACTGTACGACAGGTAAACTATTTTTTTAAAATGTTCCTTAAAACTTTTTATGTTACAGAACAGGTCAAGTTCCAGGAATGCTATTTTAATTTCATTTTTGTTATTAATTGTCTGTTGACTCCTCAGGAGTTGAAGAAAAAAGTGAAAAGATAAAAACCGATTGGAAAACTGACACTCCCTCTTGGGAATGATTAATGAAGTTATGGGATCAAATGGTGAAGACGACACCTGTTTGGATTGACACCTCACTCTTTAAATATCGCCCATGGTAAGAATTTGAGCATCGACCCATTCAACCACGGAAGGTGTTCAGTGGCATCAGAACTCGAACTCCTTAATCGGAGCTCAAAGTTAAAAATTATTTTACAAAATAATGCTGACTCTAAAATTAAAGACTATATTTTCAGTTCATTTTCTCCATCAAAGATCAAAGTATAGCTCTGTGTATCTGAGTGCAAAAAAAATTATTAAATGATCTGCATTTCTTTCAAAAATATATATACAGTCGACTTTCACTAATTCAAAGCTTCGGTAATACGAACCTCTCGCTAATTCCAAGTATATGCTCAGCCCCTAGAAAAACAATTGATATTTCGAACTAAAACAATACGTTTGGGTCCACTCAATATTTCCAAGTAAAATATGTGGCCGGCCAGAATACAACACGTTAGAATTGGAATAAAACTCTCGACAATTCCAACACTCATTAATCCTGTAGCCAAGAGGTTGGAGCTTTGTGTTGCATTGTAACCTTTGATGACATCTGACAGAAGCCCTCGCAACTTTCTCCTTCAAGTTTCATTTATTCTAGAAAAACCTATTGACAAAGTTGCCATCAAAGAGAAAAAAAATAACAGATTTTTTCGTCAAAAAATTCATTATGTATTCTTTTTAATACATAAATGTATTATTTTAATACAGAACTTCGTGAAATATTGAACAGTAAAAATATTAAACACAAGTTAAATAATTTTGAATATTTTAATAATTTTAAATAGTTTTAAATAATAGTTTTACAATTCAAATAGTTGAAAAAATTGTTTTATAATTTAAATAGTTTTAAATAATAGTTTTACAATTCAAATAGTTGAAAAAATTGTTTTATAATTTAAATAGTTTTAAATAATAGTTTTATAATTTAAATAGTTTATTATAATAATAATAGTTTTAAATAATAGTTTTATAATAGTTTAATAAATTAAATAGTTTTAAATATAATAGTTTTATAATAGTTTAATAAATTAAATAGTTTTAAATATAATAGTTTTATAATAGTTTAATAAATATAATAGTTTTATAATAGTTTAATAAATTAAATAGTTTTATAATAGTTTAATAAATTAAATAGTTTTATAATAGTTTACTAAATTAAATAGTTTTATAAAAGTTTACCAAATTAAATAGTTTTATAATAGTTTAATAAACTAAATAGTTTTATAATAGTTTAATAAATTAAATAGTTTTAAATAATAGTTTTATAATAGTTTAATAAATTAAATATTTTTAAATAATTTTAAAATATTTTAAAATTATTTAAAAATACTTTAAAATAATTTTATACATATGTACAATTATTGTTTTATTACATAGTTTCAAATTGAAATATCTACCCTCTTGATAATTCAAAGTTTTTCATTGATCCCTTCAAATTGGAATTATCGAGAGTCGACTGTATATTTATATTAGTTGTAAACAAAGATGAAATATCAGGGAAATGTTGTAACGAAATTCAATCAAAATCGCCTGTTTTCTTCGAATAATTCATTTTATAAAAAAGGGAAACTATACTATCTTACTGTTTGTATATGAAATAAAAAATGTTATTCATTTCTTTTTGAAATGGAGCTGATTATTCATCAAACATTCATTTGAAAAACTAGTTTATCTTAAAATTTGAGGGTTTCGCTAGAGACGCCTAAATAAAAGTATTCTGCTTTAAATTCAGAGCTGTGCGTTCTTGAAATTTAATACACAAAAATTAATTTACGCCGATTGCTGTAAAGATTTTTTTTTTTTTACTTTTATAAAATTTACCATTATGTTGCAGCACTTTTCTTAAAATATAAAAAGAAAATTTTGTTTTTAAAAAGCCGATATCACAAAAATCAGTTCCTTTTCTCATCGTTTTTTCCCTCGCTTTACTTGAGGAATAGGGAGAGTTAAATGTACCTTTTTGAGGTTGAAAAATTATTAATAACTTCATAAAATGCTTCAAAAAATAACAGAAAAGGAAGATGCCTTTAAAATGCATAACAAGTATCAATAATTGAAAAAAAATTTCTTTTTTTAATTTTCTTCATTTTATTATTTCTTCATTTATTTATTGAAAAATAGATATATGTGGGGAAAACAATTTAATAAAATAACTATTATATTTACTATTTTTGTATTTATGTAAAAAATTAATGATATTTAATTTAACTTTAGCAAATTAAATTAAATTAATTATTGACAGAATTATTTTGAGTGTAAATGAAACAAAATAACGACAAACAATACAATATATATATATGTGTGTGTGTGTGTTTTCATATTGTGAGAATTTTACAAATATTTTTCAGTATGATACATATAAAAACATGGTACGGTGAACAAGCCTACCATCCCATTTTTGACAATAAACTCATGACGTATGTTTGTAAAAATAAGGAAGTACATCCCACTCTAAATATTTATAAATTAAAATGAACTGAGTTCGGTCTTTTTGACCAATAACCAAAAATTTTGATTTTCTCTTGACCGAACCAAATTCGTGCATTTCAAAACAGGTGTCTTTGAATTGCTCAAAACTGAATTTGGGTGACACAGGCATTGTTTAATGCAATTATAATCACAATACAAAATCAAATTCACTCAATTTAGAATTCGTGATTCAATAAACATAATTTCAATCATTACAATTAATTATTTGTAATAGACCAAAATGTTTAAGGTATCCGACTACGTTTGGAACCGTGATTTTAAAAAGGCGCATAAATAGATAATTTTCATGATATTTAGTGTCACTTAGATTAGAATACATGTATAAAATGGTTTTAATGACATTTTGACAAAAAAAAATTATTTAAATACAATAGTTCGGCAAAAAATTAACTTAGAATAACCTTTTTCCTCAAAACGTTCTCCTTTTATAAAAATGCTTCTATAATAATAATATTTTGTGCTTATATAAAGTAAGGACTTCTCCAGAGAGTCTGAACTAGGATTTTTTAAAAATTCACATTATTTTCAGAGTTACAACCCATTGAAATAATTATCGGCGTTTTTTTCTTAAAATTTCTCCCCTCTGTTGTCGTAAAACATGGATAAACCTACTTCTAAGTTATATATTTCAAAAATTCTAGTTGAGCCTCTGTACAGAGATCTGAGCTATATACAGGCAAAATATTATTATAATAGAAGCATTTTTCACAAAAGGAGAATATTTTGAAAATGGGTCATTCTATGTTCATTTTTTGTCAAACTATTGTACTTAAATAATTTTTTATTATAATACTATTCTTAAAACAATTTTATATACATTTTCTAATCTAAGTGACACTAAATATCATAAATATTATCCATTTATACGCTTTTGCAAAATCACGGTTCCGAACGTATTTTAACGTAAGCTTTTACAATATATGATCCTGTAATTCTAAGAACTTCAGTAATTATGAATCTGATGCTTTGAGTTAAAAGCAAAATAACGAAGAAAAAAGTTTCCTTCAAATTAGTATTCCCCTGATAAAAACATTTTAATATTGTATTATTTTCGTAACAAAAATATTTCGAGTCTTAAGTGAAATAGTGACAAATGCTTCGAATTTTGTGTGATAATATCTATACTAATAAAAAAGACTTTTAAATGTTATTGCAAACATAAGAGTTAGTTTAGTTTTATTTATGAACTATATGGAAAAAAACACATAGAATACTTTATTTTAAAAAAATAAGACATGTTTTTCACGAAATTTCTGGAGCTTTATAATGTTGTTTTTTTTTTTGTTTTTTTTTTCAATCATAAGAAAATTCTTATTAGAAGGGAAATGCAATTTAAGTATTTCTGTGTTTCTTCAAAGTTAATTGACAGTTGTGCAAGTGATAGAATTTTTACAGAAGCAAGAAAAGAAAACATCCAAAACATTACTGAAATAGTTTAGCTTTGATGAAGTATTAGAGAAGAAAAGTAGAGTTTCGAAATGTTTAAAGAGTATAAAAACCTTATCGACTCTTCAAAAAAGGGGAATAAACCAGCGGAGTTTTAAAAAAGCATGAAAAAAAGGTGAAAGCAAGACAAAAAAAAAAAGGCTTAAAAAGTGCTTTAAACTATATAAAAAAAATCCAGGAAAGAAACTGGAAGAATAAAATAAAATTACTAAAATGGAGAGAAAAGGAAAAAAAACTTATTTGTTGTAAGTTTAAAAGCCAAAAAAAAGTTTTAAAGTGAAAAAAAATATGATATGCTTAAGGAATGGAACAGCCAAAATCATCTGTTTCATTCTCTAAATAAAAGGAAATAAAAACTATCTCAGACACAAAAATTTCTTTTCAAATAGCTATGATATGGATATGTATTCAGTTCAAAAACTCTTGCTTTATTAATTGTTTCGATATTTAATGGAACTCGCGATTCAGCTTTTCAATTTTTTAATTTTTGATGTGAGCTTTGAAAAATTGTCATGTAACTCCTTTTATTTATTTATTTTTTTTTTAATTTAGAACTCTTAAATTCTCAAACAATTCTGCCAATGTATAGACTCCAACTCAATTAGTTCGAGTTAAAGCTTCTTATAACAGAGGAAAGAGAAACTTCAATGAGACTTAACTGAGAAACGAAAGTATAACGTAGGCTTTTCTTTCGGACTCTTTGTACTTGATTCACGGTGTAAAGTGAAATATTCCTAATTGGCTTAGATAATACCAAAAGGAGAAATTTAAATTATTAACATAAAGAATATATTTTTAAATATTGTGAGAAAGTAATTTTTTTTCCAAGTCAAAAGAACAAGTCCTTACAACAATTCATCCCAAAATAATCTCCAATTATTCTCCTAATATAAATAATTATGAGTAAAAGAAAAACATTTATTTTAGTAGTATCTCATAGTAGAAGGAGGAAGCATTAATAATCAATACATTGTGTAGAACACCGATCAGTACATTAAGTAGAAAAATCAGTACATTGTGTAGAATATTAATAAGTAAATTAACAATCTTTACGTAATGTAGATATGTCAATAGTTCTCAAATTATAATAACTCGTAAGCTTCAAGTGAACCCCCGGGTTGAAGCACGTTGCTCCAAAATCTCAATTGAAATCTACGCCAACTCTAGCGAGCTAGCCAATTTGTAGCCAAAACTCAATTGACGCTATTAGTTTTCATAAACCAAATGTGGAAAGTGAACGTTCGATTCATTGAAAGTCGGAATAACACAAAAAATTATGCTAAAAGAAACAATATAAAAAGGGAACTTCACAAATCACTATTAATACACTGGTGTGCAAAACTTAAGCAACAATGTAAAAATTTAGCAGATAGCCATGAAATTGCAGAAAAGCAGATCTGGAGATCAGTAGAGGGAACACGTAAGTCAGTAGAAACGTCATGCGTATGCAAATATCAGGAACAAAACGACAGAAGCGATTTGAGCGTACGCAAAACGCGTGATGTCGGCGCGCGCTGCTCAACAGTAGAATGAAATGAAGGACGGAGACGCAATTCACCATATTCTCTGCAAGTGCCAGTGAGTCAGTTCGTGAAATATGGCTAGAAGAAATCATCTGGATGACTTCACACGTGGAAGAATGATCGGAAAGCTGGAGGAGGGGCGTACTGTCACCAGTGTAGCTGCTGAGTTCGGAATCAACAAAAGTGTCGTTTCGCGCGCTTGGAAAGCGTTCCAAACCACAGGTACAGCTGTTAGAAAGGTTGGTGTGGCCGCCCGAGAACGACAACTGCAGGGGATGACCGATATATCATCCTGCAGGAGAAAAAAGTTCGACAGCAGTCTGCAAGCTCCATTGCTCAGAAACTCTGTACAGCAACAGGTCAACAAGTGCAGAGGTTTACTGTGGCCAGACGCCTTCACAAAGGGGGCCTGTTCACCCGCCGTCCTGAACGCTGCCTCCCGTTGAAAGATGGCCACCGAAGCCA